>JAAAKG020209688.1:0-16863 GCA_010014905.2 Druon quercuslanigerum | reverse complement strand
AATTATAAATCAATGGAACTGAGTAGGATTGAGTGAATTCAAAAGAATTCAGAAGGTTAGATGCTATGAATTCAAAAGAATCTAATAAAATACCTAAGAATTCATGTGAGTTTAAAAAACTTCAGGATGAATCAAACAAAAACGTTTAAAAATCAAAGGAATTGAGTGAATACAGAAGAATTCAAGTGAACACAAAAGAATTTAAAAGAATTTTAGGATAGGTTAATAAGAATTTAAAAGAATCTAATAAAATACCTCAAGAATTCTAGGTGAGTTTAAAAAACTTCAGGATGAATCAGACAAAAACGTTTTAAAAAATCAAAAGAATTGGGCGAATTCAGAAAAATTCAAAAGAATTTAAAAGAATTGAGGATAACATAATAAGAATTCAAAAGAATCTAATAAAATACCTGAATAATTCAAGGTACATTTTAAAAACTTCAGGATGAACTAAATAAAAACCGTTTGAAAATAAAAAAAATCAAAGGAATTGAGTAGAATTGAGTGAATTCAAAAGAGTCTAATAAAGTACTTAGGAATTTAAGGTGATTTTAAAAACCTTTAGGATGAATTAAATAAAAACTTTTTAAAAATAAAAATGATAGATCAATGGAACTGAGTAGGATTGAGCGAATACAGAAAATTTAAGTGAATTAAAAAGAATTTAAAAGAATTTAGAATGACCTAATAAGAATTCATAAGAATCTAATAAAATACCGAAATAATTCAGGGTAAATTTTTAAATTTTAGGATGAAATAATTAAAAACTGTTTGATAATAAAAAATCAATGGAATTGATTTGAACTGAGTGAATTAAGAAGAATTGAACTGAATTTAAAAGAGTCTAATAAAGTACTTAGGAATTAAAGGTGATTTTAAAAACCTTTAGGATGAATTAAATAAAAACTTTTTAAAAATAAAAATTATAAATCAATGGAACTGAGTAGGATTGAGCAAATACAGAAATTTTAACTGGATTCAAAAGAATTTAAAAGAATTTAGAATGACCTAATTAGAATTCATAAGAATCTAATAAAATACCGAAATAATTCAGGGTAAATTTTTAAAATTTAGGATGAAATAATTAAAAACTGTTTGAAAATAAAAAATCAATGGAATTGATTTGAATTGAGTGAATTAAGAAGAATTCAACTGAATTTAAAAGAGTCTAATAAAGTACTTAGGAATTTAAGGTGAGTTTAAAAACCTTCAGGATGAATGAAATAAAAACTTTTAAAAAAATGGATTTGAGTGAGTTAAGAAGAATTCTAGTGAATTCAAAAGACTTTAGGATAACTGAATTGTTTAAAAACTTTAGGATAAAATAAATAAAGACCGTTTAAAAATAATAAAATCAATGGACTTGAGTAGAATTGAGTGAGTTCAAAAAAATATTATAAAATACCTAGGAGTTCAAGGTGAGTTTAAAAAACTTTAAGATGAATTAAATAGAAACTTTAAAAAATTAAAGAAATCAATGGAATTTACTTTCAAAAATCTTTTTGAATTTTCTCAAGAATCTCAGGAAAATTATATTCATATAACTTTAAAAACAAACAAATGAATAAATTTAAAAAAATAGTTATTCACAATTTTTAGTTCGTATTAAAAATTATTTTCTCCCTCAAATTAGAATTTGGTTGACAATTTTGTTTTTCCTAGACTGAAAAATTCATTTTGTTTGAGGATTCAACTATTTTGTTGAAAATTTCTTTTTTTTTCTAATTTCTTAATTTCCTTTTTGATCAATTACAACTTTTTAAAATTTAAATAAATGAGACTTCATCTCTATTAATTACTACATTTTAAAAAATAATAAAAATACAGGAATAAAATAAAAAAATTTAATTTTTATAGAGGGGTTTCAATCAAATAAATTTTGAGTTAAAAATGGTACTTTGCTTAATTTTATTTTAATTTATGTGGATTTTATTATTTATTTTATAATTTTATTATTTAATTATGTGGATTCAACATTCATTTGTTTGAAGAGTTGTTTTTGATTTCAAATTAAAATCTATTTTGGTTGAAATAGCAACAATGCAAAAAATTTTTATTGAGAATTCATTTGTTTTGTTGAAAACGGACTTTTTATTAAAATTTTTATCATGCATCTGAAATCTTTAAAAAAAAGTTCAATCTTCTGAGAAATCTTAGAAAAATTAAATTTATGTAACAATTATTTTTCCCATTAAATTAAAAGTTTGTTAAAATTTTTTTCTGTATAGACTGAAAGATCAGTTTTGATTGAGGGTTCAACTATTTTGTTAATAATTTCTTATTTCTTTCAATTTATTTTTTTGATGAATTCAACTTGTTGTTTGAAAATTTACTCTTGGTTAAAATTTAGATTGGACATCTGAGATCCTAAAAAATTGGAAATTTCTGAAGTATTATAAAAATTTATTTATATAATATTGAAAACAAAAACCAAAAAAAAAATTTATTCGAAATTTATGATGCTTGGCCACAAGAAATTTAATCCTCGTTTTAGGAAAAGAAAAAGGATATTAAAAAAAGAAGACTTTAAAATCCGTTGTGAAATGCAGACTCTACGGTAAATTCTCCCGCGAAATTGGGCCAACTGAAGGATGTCTGAAATTTGGCATTTTCGAACTTTGGACTCTCGCGAATTCTAAATTGCAATTTAAAACAGCATCTATAATTAGGGGAAACCTCCTCAAAGTGGATAATGCAACCTGCATTGGATAATCATTGATTAAAAATACTAATTTATCTAAAATAATTAATTTAATTTAAATAATAAAATAAACTATAAATGTTCAGAAATTTAAATTAATTATTTTTATTTGTGCTCTTAATTAATTATTATCCATCGCGGGCAGGTTGCCTTTAAAATTGAATGAATTCAGAAGAATTCAAAAGAATTTAGGATAACGTAATAGGAATTGAAAAGAATCCAATAAAATACCTAAATAATTCAAGGTAAAATTTAAAAACTTCAGGATGAATTAAATAAAATCTCTTCAAAAAATAAACCAATGGAATTGAGTAGAATTGAGTGAATGCAAAAGAATTCAATTGAATTCAAAAAAATCTAATAAAATACCCAGGGATTCAAGGTTTTGGATGCAATAAATAAAAATTTTAAAAAATTAATGGATTTGAGTGGATTCAGAAGAATTCAAGTGAATTCAAAAGAATCTTATAAAATACCCAGGAATTCAAGGTGAGTTTAAAAAACTTTAAGATGAGTTAAATAATAACTTTTAAAAATGAATGTATGTGAGTGAATTCAGAAAAATTTAAGTGAATTTAAAAGAATGAAAAAGAATTTTGGATACGTTAATAAGAATTCAAAAGAATCTAATAAAATACCTAAATAAATTGAATTGAGTGGAATTTAGTGAATTCAGAAGAGTGCAAGTAAATTCAAAAGAATTGAATAAAATTCCCAAGAATGCAAGGTGAGTTCAAAAACCTTAAAAAAACCTTAGGATGAGTTAAATAATAACTTTTAAAAATTAATCTATTTGAGTGGATTCAGAAGAATTCAAGGGAATTCAAAAAAATTAAAAAAAATTTTGGATACTTTAATAAGAATTTAAAACAATTGAATAAAATACTTGATTAATTCAAGGTAAATTTTAAAAACTTCAGGATGAAATAAATAAAAACTGTTTGAAAATAAAAATTTAATGAAATTGAGTAGAATATGGCGAATAAAAAAGAATTCAATTGAATTCAAACGAATCTAATAAAATACCCAGGAATTCAAGGTGAGTTAAGAAAAACTTTAGGATGAATTAAATAAAAACTTTAAAAAAATTAATGTATTGGAGTGAACTCAAAAGAATTCAAGTGAATTCAACAGAGTTCAAAAGAATCTAATAAAATACCTAAATAATTCAAAGTAAAATTTAAAAAACTTCAGGATGAATTAAATAAAAAGTTTTTGAAAATGAACAAAAAATCAATGGAAAGGAGCAGAATTGAGTGAATTCAGAAGAATTTAAGTACATTCAAAATAATCTAATAAAATACGCAGGAATTCCAGGTGAGTTTAAAAAACTTAAGAATAAATTAAATCCAAAGTTTAAAAATTAATGAATTTGAGTGAATTCAGAAGAATTCAAGGGAATTCAAAAGAATTTAAAAGAATTTTGCATAACTTAATAAGAATTCAAAAGAAACAAATAAAATACCTGAATAATTCAAGGTAAAATTTAAAAACTTCAGGATGAAATAAATAAAAACCATATGAAAATAAAAAAATCAATGGAATTGAGTGAATTTAGAAGAATTCAAGTAAATTCAAAGGAATTTAATAATATTCCCAGGAATTCAAAGGGAGTTTAAAAAACTTTAGGATGAGTTAAATAAAACCTTTTAAAAATTGATGTATTTGAGTGAATTCAGAAGAATTCAAGGGAATTCACAAAAATCTAATAAAATGCCCAGGAGTTCCAGGTAAGTTTAATAAACTTTGGATGAATTAAATAAAAACTTTTAGAAATTAATGTATTCGAGTGAATTCAGTAGAATTCATGTAAATTTAAAAGAGTTCATGTGAATTCAAAAGAATTCAAAAGAATTTTGGATAACTTAATAGGAATTTAAAAGAATGTAATAAAATACCTAAATAAATTGAATAAAAACTTCTTGAAAATAAACAAAAAATCAATGGAGTTGAGTAGAATTGAGTGAATTCAGAGGAATTCAAGTGCATTCAAAAGAATCTAGATTCTTTTTTATTTTATTTTATATTCTTTTTTTATTTTATTAGAAATAATATATCCAGGAATTCAAGATGAGTTTAAAAAACTTTAGGATGAATTTAATAAAAACTTTTCAAAATTCAGAAGAATTCAAAAGAATTCAAAAGAATTTAGGATAACTTAATAAGAATTCAAAAGAATCTAATAAAATAAATCAATAATTCAAGGTAAAATTTAAAAACTTGTGGATGAATTAAATAAAAAAATTTCAAAAAATCAAGCAATGGAATTGAGTAGAATTGAGCGGATACAGAAGAATTCAAGTGAATTCAAAAGAATTTATAATAATTCAGGATTACTTAATAAGAATTTAAAAGAATCTAATAAAATACCTAAATAATTCAAGTTAAATTTTAAAAACTTCGGGATGAAACCAATAAAAACCGTTTGAAAATTAAAAAATCAATAGAATTAATTAGAATTGAGTGAAATCAGAAGAATTCAAGTAGATTCAAAGAAAATGTAATAAAATAACTAGGAAGTCAGCATGAGTTTAAAAACCTTCAGGATGAATTAAATAAAAAATTTTAAAAAAATCAAAAAATCAATGGAATTGAGGAAAATTGAGTGAAGTTGAAAGAACTATGAAGGGTAGAATAATATTAATTCGAATGAATCTAAGAAAATACCTAAGAATTCAGTTCAATTGAAAAACCTTCAGAAGGAATCAGTCAAAAACTTTTTAAAAAATCAAAGGAATTGAGTGAATTCAGACAAATTCAAGTGAATTCAAAAGAATTTAAAAGAGGTTAGGATACATTAATAACATTTTTGAAGAATCTAATAAAATACCTCAGAATTCAAGATAAGTTTTAAAAATTCAGGACGAATTAAATAAAAACTTTACAAAAAATCGAAACAATTAATAGAATTGAGTAGAATTGAGTGAATTCAAAAGAATCTAATAAAATACCTGGGAATTCCAGGTGAGTTTGAAAAACTTCAGGATAAATTGAATAAAAACTTTTTAAAAGTAAACAAAAAATTAATGGATTTGAATGAATTCAGAAGAATTTATGTGAATTCAAAAGAATTCAAAAGAATTTAGGATAACTTAATAAGAATTTAAAAGAATCTAATAAAAAACCTAAATAATTGAAGGTAAGTTTTAAAAACTTCCTTATGAAATAAATAAAAACCATTTTAAAATAAAAAAATCAATGGAATTGAGTAGAATTGAGTGAATTTAGAAGAATTCAAGGGAACTCAATAGAGTCTAATAAAATGTCCAGAAATTCAAGGTGAATTAAAAAAACTTTAGGATGAATTGAATGAAAAATTACAAAAATTAATGAATTTGAGTGAATTCAGAAAAATTCAAGTGAATTCAAAAGAATTGGGGATAACTTAATAGTAATTCAAAAGAATGTACTAAAATACACAGGAATTCAAGGTGAGTTAAAAAAACTTTAGAATGAATTAAATAAGAACTTTAAAAAATTAATACATTTGAGTGAGTTTAGAAGAATTTAAGCGAATTCAAAAGAATTTAAACGAATTTACGATTACTTAATAAGAATTTAAAAGAATCTAATTTAAAATCCTAAATAATTCAAGGCAAATTTTAAAAAGTTCGGGATGAAATAAATAAAAATCGTTTGAAAATAAAAAAATCAATAGAATTGAGTAGAATTGAGTGAATTCAGAAGAATTCAAATGAATTCAAAAAAGTCTTATAAAATATCCAGGAATTCAAGGTCAATTAAAAAACTTTAGGATGAATTTTTAAAAAACTTAAAAAAATTAATGGATTTAAGTGCATTCAAGTGAATTCAGAAGAATTCGAGTGAATTCAAAAAAGTTCAAAAGAATTTGGGATGAACAAATGGGAATTTAAAAGAATCTAATAAAATACCTACATAATTTAAGGTAAAATTTAAATTTGGGATGAACAAATGGAAATTTAAAAGAATCTAATAAAATACCTACATAATTTAAGGTAAATTTTAAAGGCTTCAGGATGAATTACATAAAAACTTTTCAAAAAAAAGTCAATTAAATTGAGTAGAATTGAGCGAATACATAAGAATTCAAGAGAATTCAAACGAATCTAATAAAATATCCAGGAATTGAAGGTGAGTTAAAAAAAACTTTAGGATGAATTAAATAAAAACTTTTAAAAATTAATGCATTTGAGTGAGTTTAGAAGAATTCAATCGAATTTAAAAGAATTTACGATTACATAATAAGAATTTAAAAGAATCTAATTAAAATCCTAAATAATTCAAGGCAAATTTTAAAAACTTCGGGATGAAATAAATAAAAACCGTTTGAAAATAAAAAAATCAATGGAATTGAGTAGAATTGAGTGAATTCAGAAGAATTTAAGTGAATTTAAAAGACTCTAATAAAGTACTTAGTATTTTAAGGTGTTTTTAAAAATCTTGAGGATGAATTACATAAAAACTGTTAAAAATTAATAGGTTTGAGTGAATTCAGAAGAATTTAAATAAATTCAAAAGAGTCTAATAAAATGCCCAGAAATTCAAAGTGAATTAAAAAGAGTTCAAAAGAATTTGGGATAACCAAATGGGAATTTAAAAGAATCTAATAAAATACCTAAATAATTTAAGGTAAAATTTATAGGCTTCGGGATGAAATAAATAAAAACTTTTCAAAAAATAAGTCAATGTAATTGTGTAGAATTGAGCAAAGACAAAAGAATTCAAGTGACTTCAAATGAATCTACTAAAATATCCAGGAATTCAAGGTGAATTAAAAAAAACTTTAAGATGAGTTAAATAAAAACTTTTGAAATTAATGGATTTGAGTGAATTCAGAAGAATTCAAGTGAATTCAAAAGAATTTAAAAGAATTTAGGATTACTTAATAAGAATTTAAAAGAATTTAAGTAAAAACCTAAATAAATTGAATGAAAAGTTTTTGAAAATTTACAGAAATCAATGGAATTAAGTAGAGTTGAGTGAATTAAGAATAATTCAAGTGAATTCAAAAGAATCAAATAAAATAACTAAATGATTCTAGGTAAATTTTAAAAACATCAGGATGTAATAAATAACAACCGTTAAAAAAAATTTTTAAATCAATGGAATTGAGTAAAATTGAGTGAATTAAGAAAAATTCAAGTGAATTCAAAAGAGTTTAATAAAATACTTAAAAAATTCAAGGTGAATTAAAAAACGATAGGATGAATTTAAAAAAAACTTTTAAAAAATTAATGGATTTGAGTGAATTTAAAAGAATTCAAAAGAATTTTAGATAACATAATAGGAATTCAAAAGAATCTAATAAAATATCTGAATAATTCTAGGTAAAATTTAAAAACTTCAGGCTGAAATAAATAAAAACTTTTCAAAAAATAAATCAATGGAATTGAGTAGAATTGAGCGAATACAAAAGAATTCAAGTGAATTCAAACGCATCTATTAAAATATGCACGAACTCAAGGTAAGTTAAAAAAAACTTTAGGATGAATTCAATAAATACTTAAACAAATTAATGTTTATTAGTGAATTTAAAAGAATTTTGGATATCTTAAAAAGAATTCAAAAGAATCAAATAAAATACCGAAATAATTCAAGGTTAATTTTACAAACTTCAGGACCAATTAAATAAAAACCGTTTGAAAATTAAAAAAAATCAATGGAATTGAGTAGAAGTGAGTGAATTCAGAAGAATTCAAGTGAATTCAAAAGAGTCTAATAAAATATCCAGTTACTCAAGGTGAAAAGAAAAAACATTAGGATGAATTTAAAAAAAAAGCTTTTAAAAATTATTGGATTTAAGTAAATTCAGAAGAATTCAAGTGAATTTAAAAGAATTGTAAAGAATTAAGGATAACTTAATAAAAATTTAAAAGAATCTAATAAAAAACCTAAATAATTCAAGCTAAATTTTAAAAACTTCAGGATGAAATAAATAAAAACCGTTTAAAAATAAAAAAATTAATGGAATTTAGTAGAATTGAGTGAATTCAGAAGAATTTAAGTAAAGGTTAAAAGAGTCTAATAAAATATCCAGGAATTCAAGGTGAATTAAAAAAACTTTAGTATGAATTTAAAAAAAACTTTAAAAAATTAATGGATTTGAGTGAATTTAGAAGAATTCAAGTGAATTCAAAAGAATTTAAAAGAATTTTAGATAACTTAATTGGAACTCAAAAGAATCTAATAAAATACCTAAATAATTCAAGGTAAAATTTTAAAACTTTAGGATGAATTAAATAAAAACCTAAACGAATTAATGGATTTGAGTGAATTTCAAAGAATTTAAAATAATTCTGGATAACTTAAAAAGAATTCAAAAGAATCAAATAAAATACCTAAAAAACTCAATGTAAAATTTAAAAGCTTTAGGGTAAAATAAATAAATACCATTTGAAAATCAAAAAAACCAATGGAATTGAGTATAACTAAGTGAATTCAGAAGAATTCAAGTGAATTCAAAAGAGTCTAATAAAATATCCAGTAATTCCAGGTGAATTGAAAAAACTTTATGATGAATTTAAAAAAAAAAGCTTTTAAAAATTATTGGATTTGAGTGAATTCAGAAGAATTCAAGTGAATTCAAAAGAATTGAAAAAAATTTAGGATAAATTAATAAGAATTTAAAGGAATGTAATAAAAAACATAAATAATTCAAGGTAAATTTTAAATACTTCAGGATGAAATAAATAAAAACCGTTTAAAAATAAAAAAACTCAATGGAATTGAGTAAAATTGAGTGAATTAAGAAGAATTCAAGTGAATTTAAAAGAGTCTAATAAAATACCCAGAAATTCAAGGTGAATTAAAAAACTTTAGGATGAATTTAAAAAAAACTTTAAAAAATTAATGGATTTGAGTGAATTTAGAAGAATTCAAGTGAATTCAAAAGAATTTAAAAGAATTTTAGATAACTTAATTGGAACTCAAAAGAATCTAATAAAATACCTAAATATTTGAAGATTAATTTTAAAAACTTCAGGATGAAATAAATAAAAACCGCTTGAAAATAAGAAAGTTAATGGAATTGAGTAGAATTGAGAGAATACAAAAGAATTTAAGTAAATTTAAACGAATCTAATAAAGTATCCAGGAATTCAAGGTGAGTTAAAAAAAACTTTAGGATGAATTAAATAAAAAATTTTAGATATTAATGGATTTGAGTGAATTCAAAAGAGTTCAAAAGAATTTGGGGTAATCAAATGGGAATTTAAAAGAATCTAATAAAATACCTAAATAATTCAAGGCAAATTTTAAAAATTTCGGGATGAAATAAATATAAACTTTTCAAAAAATAAGTCAATGGAATTGAGTAGAATTGAGGGAATACAAAAGAATTTAAGCGAATTTAAACGAATCTAATAAAATACCCAGAAATTCAAGGTGAATTAAAGAACTTTAGGATGAATTAAAAAAATTTTTTTTAAATTAATGGATTTGAGTGAATTTACAAGAATTCAAGTGAATTTAAAAGAATTTAAAAGAATTTTAGATAACTTAATTGGAATTCAAAAGAATCTAATAAAATGCCTAAATAATTCAAGGTAAAATTTTAAAACTTTAGGATGAATGAATTAAATAAAAACTTAAACAAATTAATGGATTTGAGCGAATTTAAAAGAATTTAAAAGAATTTTGGATTACTTACAAAGAATTTAAAAGAATCAAATAAAATACCTAAATAATCCAAGGTAAATTTTAGAAACTGCAGGATGAAATAAATAAAAACCGTTTAAAAATAAAAAAATTAATGGAATTGATTAGAATTGACTGAATTCAGAAGAATTTAAATGAATTTAAAAGAGTCTAATAAAGTACCTAGTATTTTAAGGTGAGTTTAAAAATCTTGAGGATGAATTTCATAAAAACTGTTAAAAATTAATAGGTTTGAGTGAATTCAGAAGAATTTAAATGAATTCAAAAGAGTCTAATAAAATGCCCAGAAATTTAAAGTGAATTAAAAAACTTTATGATGAATTTTAAAAAAACTTAAAAAAATGAATGGATTTAAGTGAATTCAAAAGAATTCAAGTGAATTCAAAAGAGTTCAAAAGCATTTGGGATAACCAAATGGGAATTTAAAAGAATCTAATAAAATACCTAAATAATTTAAGGTAAAATTTAAAGGCTTCGGGATGAAATAAATAAAAACTTTTCAAAAAATAAGCCAATGGAATTTTGTAGAATTGAGCAAATACAAAAGAGTTCAAGTGACTTCAAATGAATCTAATAAAATATAAGGGAATTCAAGGTGAGTTAAAAAAAACTTTAGGATGAATTAAATAAAAACTTTTAAAAATTAATGGATTTGAGTGAATTCAGAAGACTTTAAGTGAATTCAAAAGAATTTCAAAGAATTTAGGATTACTTAATAAGAATTTAAAAGAATTTAATTAAAAACCTAAATAAATTGAATAAAAACTTTTTGAAAATTTACAGATATCAACTGAATTAGGTAGAATTGAGTGAATTAAGAAGAATTCAAGTAAATTAAAAAGAATCTAATGAAATACCGAGGAATTCAAGGTGAGTTTAAAAAACTTTAGGATGAATTAAATAAAAACTTTTAGAAATTAATGGATTTGAGTGAATTTAGAAGAATTCGAGTGAATTTAGAAGAATTCAAGTGAATTTAAAAGAATTCAAAAGAATTTAAATAACTTAATAGGAATTCAAAAGAATCTAATAAAATATCTGAATGATTCAAGGTAAAATTTAAAAACTTTAGGCTGAATTTAATAAAAACTTTTCAAAAAATAAATTAATGGAATTGAGTAGAATTGAGCGAACACAAAAGAATTCAAGTGAATTCAAACGCATCTATTAAAATATGCACGAACTCAAGGTAAGTTAAAAAAAACTTTAGGATGAATTCAATAAATACTTAAACAAACTAATGTATATTAGTGAATTTAAAAGAATTTAAAAGAATTTTGGATAACTTCAAAAGAATCAAATAAAATACCGAAATAATTCAAGGTTAATTTTAAAAACTTCATGACCAATTAAATAAAAACCGTTTGAAAATAAAAAAAAGTCAATGGAATTGAGTAGAAGTGAGTGGATTTAGAAGAATTCAAGTGAATTCAGAAGAGTCTAATAAAATATCCAGTAATTCAAGGTGAAAAGAAAAAACTTTAGGATGAATTTTAAAAAAAAAGCTTTTAAAAATTATTGGATTTGAGTAAATTCAGAAGAATTCAAGTGAATTTAAAAGAATTTAATAAAAAACCTAAATAATTCAAGCTAAATTTTAAAAACTTCAGGATGAAATAAATAAAAACCGTTTAAAAATAAAAAATTAATGGAATTGAGTAGGATTGAGTGAATTCAGAAGAATTCAAGTGAATTCAAAAGAGTCGAATAAAATGTCCAGGAATTCAAGGTGAATTAAAAAAACTTTAGGATGAATTTTAAAAAAACTTTAAAAAGTTAATGGATTTGAGTGAATTCAGAAGAATTCAAAATAATTCAAAAGAATTCAAAAGAATTCAAAAGAATTTGAAAGAATTCAAAAGAATTCAAAAGAATTCAAAAGAATTCAGGATAACTTAATAGGATTTCAGAAGAATCTAATATTGGGTCAACTGATCGATGTCTTAAATTTGGTATTTTGGAACTTTAGACTCTCGCGAATTATAAATTGCAATTCAAAACAGCATTACTTAAAAATAATTTATTTAAAATAATTAACTTAATTTAAATAATAGTTAATAAACTATAAATGTTCATAAATTTAAATTAATTATTTTTATTTGTGCTCTTAATTAATTATTATCCACTGTGGGCAGGTTGCCCCTATATCGAAATTTTGTAAGCCTTTTAAAATATTTGTTTCTAAAAAAATAAATAAAACTTTATCTTACCTGTTTAGATCAGTGAACTGAGTAACGTAGAAATCATACCGACAGGTTTTCGGTTCTGTTTCAACATTGCAGTCTCGTAAGCAGTCATTATTTTCGTAACCTGACGAATGGAAACAAAAAGTGAAAACCTGTTCCAAATGTTGTTAGGCAAACATTTTGAAATTGCATAATATATTTATGAAGTCTGAAGCAATTTAATAATAAAATTAATTAATCAATCAATAAAATTTAAATAATGAAAGGAAACATTTTAAAGATTTATTTTTTGTTTAACATATTGTAAGTAAATTTTTCAAACTTTTTCTCACTTAAAAATTTAAACATTTATTCATTAATTAATAAAATTTAAATAATGAAAGAATGCAATTTAAAGATTTTTTTAAACATATTGTAAGTAAATTTTTAAATGTTTTTCTCACTTAAAAATTTAAACATTTATTAATTAATAAAATTTAAATAATTAAAGGTAGCATTTTAAAGATTTATTTTTTGTTTAACATATTGTAGGTACATTTTTTAATGTTTTTCTCACTTAAAAATTTAAATTTAAACATTTATTAATTAATTAATTAAATTTAAATAATGAAAGGATGCATTTTAAATCTCTTTTTTGCTTAACATATTGTAATTTAATTTTTAAATGTTTTTCTCACTTTAAAAAGGTTGAAAATTAAATATTAAAATAATCGTCATGATTTAACATTGAAACTTAATTTATGAATTTGTATGGTGTCTTTATTATTACTTAAATGAGTTATTTTACAGATTTAAGTATTTTTAATTAATGATTATTCACTGAAGGAAGACTGCAAAAAATGCCATAAAAACATTTAAATTAAAAAAAATGATTGCATTTTAATAAATTATTATTTGAATAAATTTAAGGATTATTTTTTCCTGAAAAACATTCTCTACAACTCTACTATTTCCAATTTTGAAAGTAAATTTTTCTATGGTGGGAATCGTTAGAACAATTTTTAAACAAATAATTATTTCTTAATATTATTTAGATTTTTTTAAATTGGAAAGAGTAGAGTTGTATATGTTTTCCCGATAAAAAAATAAATCAAGCAAAAACTTTTAAAAAATCAAAAGAATTGAGTGAATTCAGAAGAATTCAAGTGGATTAAAAAGAATTTAGGATAGAATAATAAGATTTAAAAATAATCTATTAAATACCTCATAATTCAAGATAAGTTTTAAAAACTTCAGGATGAATCAGACAAAAATTTGTAAAAATCAAGGGAATTGATTGAATTCAGAAAAATTCAAGTGAATTCAAAATAATTAAAAAGAATTTAGGATAACTTAATAACAATTCAAAAGAATCTAATAAAATACCTTAATAATTCAAGGTACATTTCAAAAACTTTAAGATGAAATAAATAAAATTGAGTGAATTCAGAAGAATTCAAGTGAATTCAAAGTAATTTAATAAAATACCTAGAAATTCAACGTGAGTTTCAAAACCTGCATGATGAATTAAATAAAAACGTTTCAAACGATAAATCAATGGAATTGAGTAGAATTGAGGGAATACAGAAGAATTCAAGTGAATTCAAAAGAATCTAAAAAAATAACCAGGGATTCAAGCTGAGTAAAAAAAAACTTTAGGATGAATTAAATAAAAACTTTGCAAAAAATCAAAAAAATAATTGGAATTGAGTAGAATTAAGTGAATTCAAAAGAATTTAGAAAGGAAGATTAATATGAGTTCAAAAGAATCTAATAAAATACCTAAGAATTCAAGTGAGTTTAGAATACTCCAGGATAAATCAAACAAAAGCGTTATAAAAATCAAAAGAATTGAGTGAATTCAGAAGAATTCATGTGAATTCAATAGAATTTAAAAGAATTCAAAAAAATTTAAAAGAATTTAAAAGAATTTAGGATTACTAAATCAGAATTTAAAAGAATTTAATAAAATATCTAAATGATTCAATTTAAATTTTAAAAAATCAGGATGAAATAAACAAAAACCGTTTGAAAATAAAAAAATCAATTGAATTGAGTAGAATATAGTGAATTCAGAAGAATTCAAGTGAATTCAAAAGAATGTAATAAAATACTAAGGAATTTAACGTGAGTTTAAAAACTTTCAGGATGAATTAAATAAAAACTTTTTAAAAAAGCAATCAGTGGAATTGAGTACAATTAAGTGAATTCAAAAGAATATAATAAAATACCTAGGAATTCAAGCTGAGTTTAAGAAACTTTCATATAAATTAAAAAAGAACTTTTAAAAAATCAAAATAGCTAATGGAATAGTGCAGAATTTTAAAATTGGAAACAAACGAGTTGTAGAGTGTTTTCCTGGAAAAACGAGCTATAATTTATTCAAATTCAATCAGTTTTCAAAAAATGGTGAGAATTCATAAGAATTTTAATGAGTTTAGGAAAAATTATTAAAAGTTTAAAAGAATCTAATAAAATATCTAAGAATTCAAGATGAGTTTAAAAACCTTCAGGATCAATTGAATAAAAACTTTTTAAAAAATCAAAAAAATGAATGGAATTGAGTAGAATTGAGTGAATTCAAAAGAATTCAGAAGCGTAGATTAATATTAATTCAAATTAATCTAATAAAATATCTAAGAATTCGCGTGAGTTTAAAAAACTTCAGGATGTTTCAAACAAAAACTTTTTAAAGAATCAAAGGAATTGAGTGAATTCAGAAAAATTCAGGTGAATTAAAAAGAATTCAGGATAAATTAATAAGAATTTAAAAGAATATAAAAAAATACGTAAATAATTCAAGGTGAGTTTAAAAAACTTCAGGATGGAATAAATAAAAACCGTTTTAAAATAAAAAATTCAATGGATTTGAGTAGAACTGAGTGAATTCAGAAGAATTCAAGTGAATTATAAGAGTCTAATAAAATACTTAAGAATTAAAGGTGAATTTAAAAACCTTCAGGATAAATTAAATAAAAATTTTTCAACAAATAAACCAATGGAATTGAGTAGAATTGCGTGATTACAGAAGAATTCAATTGAATGCAAAAGAATTCAGAAGGGTAGATTAATATGAATTCAAAAGAATCTAATAAAATACGTAAGAATTCAGGTGAGTTTAAAAAACTTCAGATTGAATAAAAAAAACGCTAAAAAAATCAAAGGAATTGAGTGAATTCAGAAAAAATAAAGTGAATTCAAAAGAATTCAAAAGAATTCAAAAGAGTTCAGGATTACTTAGTCAGAATTCAAAAGAATCTAATAAAATACCTAAATAATTCAAGTCAAATTTTAAAACTTCATGAGGAAATAAATCAAAACCGTTTGAAAAATACAATGGAATTGAGTAGAATTGAGCGAATTAAGTAGAATTCAAGTGAATTCAAGAGTCTATTACAGCACTTAGGAATTTAAGGTGAGTTAAAAAAACTTCAGGATGAATCAAACAAAAACGTTAAAAAATCAAACGAATTGAGTGAATTCAGAAGAATTCAAGTGAATTCAAAAGAATTTATAAGAGTTTAGGATAGATTAATAGAATTTTTAAGAATCTGATAAAATTTCTCAGAAGTCAAGATAAGTTTAAAAAACTTCAGGATGAATCAGTCAAAAACGTTTGAATAAATCAAAAGCATCGAGTTAATTCAGAAAATTCCAAAGAATTAAAAAGAATTGAGTTTAAATTAACAAGAACTTAAAAGTATCTAATAAAATACGTAAATAATTCAAGGTGAATTTAAAAAACTTCAGGATGAAATAAATAAAAACCTATTAAAAATAAAAAAAATCTATGGAATTGAGTAGAATTGAATGAATTTAGAAGAATTCAACTGAATTTAAAAGAACTTAATAAAATACTCAGGAATTCAACGTGAGTTTAAAAACCTTCAAGATGAACTAAATAATAACTTTGAAAAAAATCGAAACAAACAATGGATTTGAGTAGAATTAAGTGAATTCAAAAAAATTCAGAAGGGTAGATTATAATGAATTCAAAAGAATCTAATAAAATACCTCAAAATTCAGGTGAGTTTAAAAACCTTTAGGATGAATCAAACAAAAACGTTTAAAAAATCAAAAGAATTGATTGAATTCAGAAAAATTCAGGTGAATTAAAAAGAATTCAAAAGAGTTTAGGATAGATTAATAAAATTTTTTAAAAATCTAATAAAATGCCTCAGAATTCAAATTTGGATAAAAAAAAAACATCCGGATGAACCAGTCAAAAACGTTTTAAAAAATCAAAGGAATTTAGAGAATTCAGAACATTTCAATAGAATTTAAAAGAATTGAGGATAAATTAATAAGAATGAAAAAGAATCTAATAAAATACCTAAATGATTCAAGTTAAGTTTTAAA
>JAAAKG020209677.1:0-22696 GCA_010014905.2 Druon quercuslanigerum | reverse complement strand
ATATGTTTTCAGTTAAAAATTTAATTTTTGGTTGAGACTTCTTGAAGTTAATTAAAAACTCGTCTTTTCTCCTAGTACATAAAGTTCAAATTTAACTTTTTGGTTGAGAATTCTTAAACTATTTCAGAAATTTGTCTTTTCTGGTGGTAAATTAATATTTTTGTTTTATTGTTTGAAACATCATATTTTTTAGTTGGAAATTCACCTGTTTGGTTGGGAATTCTTGAATTTTGTTAAAAATACTGTTTTTTTGTTAAAAATTAAACTAGTTTTTAAAGTTGAACTACTTTCTTCAAAACAAACAAAGAAATCTTTTAATTTTTCTCTTAAACATTTAAATTTTTAGTGAAGACTTCTTTGAATTTTATTGAAAATTCCTATTTTGGCCATGAATTAGCCTTTTTGTTAAAAGATTCATCTTTTTTAGTTGAATCTTCAAATTTTTGGTTGTGAGTTCTTGAATTTTAATAAAAATTTGTTCTCTTCGGTACGAGATTAATTATTTTTGAAAATTCATCTTTCCGTTTAAAAATTGGAATTTTAAAAATTTTTTTTTAATTTTAAAATTTTTAAAAATTAAAATTTTTGGTTAAGAATTCTTGAAGTTTAATAAAACTAGTATTTTCTCCTAGTATACAAACGTTTGCTTTAAAAATGTATCCTTTTTAGTTCAAATTTAACTTTTTGGTTGAGAATTCTTAAACTATATTAAAAATTTGTATTTTTTGGTGGTAAATTAATGTTTTTGTGTAAAAATTCATCCGTTTTACTTAAAAATGCCACTTTTTGGTTTAGAGTTCTTAAAGTTTTCTAAAAATTACTTTTTTTTGCTTAAAAAATCATATTTTTTAGTTGAAAATTCAACCTTTTTGGTTGGGAAATATTAAACTTTGTAAAAAATTCGTTTTTCTGTTAAAATTAAACTAGTTTTTGAAGTTGAACTACTTTTTCAAAACTAAAAAAGAAATCTTTTTATTTTTTTCCTGCGCATTTAAATTTTTGGTAGAGACTTCCTTGAATTTTATTAAAAATTTCTGTTTTTTGGCAATAAATTAACCATTTTGTGGAGAGATTTATGTTTTTTGGTTGAAAATGTTACAACTAAGTTTTAATATTAAAAAACTTTCTCGAAAATGTAAAAAAAAAATTTTTTTAAATCATCTTTTTGTTTGGACATTAAACTGATTAATTGAAAATTCCTATTTTAAAAAAAATTACTTTGATAAGTGAAAATTTACCTATTCCATTATTCGCCGAAAATGGTTCTTTTTGAAGTAACAAAACATAAAATTATTTTTTTCTTATAAAACCTAAAACTTTTAAAATATTCTCAGGAATACTAACTTCAACTAAAGTTTTTTTTTTACAAATCTTAATTTTTCTTCCCTTTAAATTACATTCTGGTAGCTAATTGTTAAGGACATAATTATATTATATTATTAAACATTTATTCACAGTTCAAATTTTCTCTTCTACCTTTAATGTTTAGAAACATTAAGAAATAAATTTTATAATAAAGTAAAATTTTTATTTAGGAGTTTTTAGTTAGATTTAACTAGTTGATGATTCCTTTTTGTAAAGTACTTGTTGAAACTGAAAAACTCACTATTCCATTTTTTGTCAAAAGCTCTATTTTTTAGTTAAAAATTAAACTTTTTTTATGAAAACTTATTTATTTTTACGAAATTTCAGCCTCTTAAATTTTAAATTAGACAATCAATTCTCTCATCTGAAAGTGAACTTTCGTGTCGAAAGTTCAGCTTTTCGAGCTACAAATTCAAATATTTTATTTAAAATGCAACTACTAAGTTTTGTTTGTCAATAACAGTGTTTTTTAATCTATCGAGAATAATTAAAACGTTTTATTATTTTCGCTAGTAACTTTAATAAACAATAAGGGAGAAAAAGGGGAAAAAATTGTGAGATATTTGAAAGAAAGGTTTGAATGCCCGCATAGAGTTGGTGAATGGTGTCTCGTGATGGTGCTGACAGAATGGTAGTTGAAGGCTTGTATGTGTCGCCTCTTTGCAAAGCAAAAACTAGAGGTTACGTCATAACGCTAGCAGCTTATCGGTCCTCGCGGTACATTAAGCACGGCCGCAAAACGGGGGTGGGTTGGTACTCATAAGGGGTGGGGTGAGGGCGCCGAAACCGTAGAGAGATTATCTTGTCGTATTCAATATTCCTATGAAACGTTCGGGATGATAAATCGAGCGCTGCGCTTCGATAGGAAAGATGTGGCGAGGCAATTTCATTTTAGGCTCTTTTCTCTATATCTTCAATAAACTCTCCTTTTTTCGATAAATCCAAATTTTACGTATTAAAGTATTAACCAGAAGTCTTTCAACTTAAGGAACGCTTTTCTTTATAATTTAAACAATTTAAAAAATATATGCATTTATTCGAGTATGGAAAAAATAAGCACAATAATTGACTCTGAAAATGCTGGTTCTAATAATGATAGTAAAGAGACTGAAAAATAAAGCTTGGGGAAATATTTTTCTCATGCAAATTTAGTGTATAATATTTACTATTATTATTATTTGTCCCCCTTACTGGCTATGTAGAAATTGAAAATGTTTAATACCATTGAAACTTCTACTCGTGAGTCTAATTAGCATTTCAAAATAATTCCCTGTTCCGAATTGTCTTGACTTCTTTTGAAATATTTTAGAGTATTTCAGAAGATTTATAAAAAATTTTAAAGCTCTCAAGGTGCATTTTTTAGAATTTCAGGAAATATCTTCAGATTTTTCGTAATTTCACAGCATTTCATAATATTTTAACACATTTCAAAGAATTTATTTACAAGAATTGAGGAATTTCGTAGAATTTAAAAGATTTTCAACTATTTTTAATTTTTCAGAAGACTGAAGAATTTTAAAGTTTTCAGGATATCTTAAAAGTATACAAGGAATTTCTAATTATTTTAATAATTTCAGAAGCGTTTGTAGGATTTGACAAATTTTAGAATGTTTAAAAAAATGAACTCATTTGCAAAAGCTTGAACAAATGTTAAGGAATGTTAAAAAATTGTACAGGATTTAAAATATCGTAGGGTATTTTTAATAGATTTTAATAATTTAAAGTAATTCGAAAAGTTTTTAAAGAATGTAGGCTATTTTTTTGAATAATGAATTTATTAGGATTTTAAAGAAGTTGACATATTTCATAGTATTTTTAAATATTTCAAAGGAATTTTCAAGAGATTTAACAAATTTGAAAGGATTTCCAAAGATTTTAATGATAATTATTTCAAGCCTAGAAACATATTTCATATATTTCAAGGTATATTTCCAAAGGTTTAAAAATATTTTAAAGATTTTAGGATATTTAAAAAAATTCCAAGAAGTTTGCTATTTAATTCAAAAATCTGATGGAATTTCATAGAATTTTAAAAACTTTATGGTGGTTTTAAAAAATCGATTCAGTTTTCTAAAGTTTTAAAAACCTTCAAAAAAGTTCACATGATTTAAAAATTTAAAATAGATTTAAAAATACAATTAAAAAATTGGCAGTGATCGCAAAGAATGTTAAAGAATTGTGATTTTTTCTGATCAAAGTAATTTTCAAGAGCTATAGAAAATTTCGAGAGATTTTAAAAAGCTAAAAAAGATGTGATATAATTTAGGGCTTTTTAATGGTTCGAAGAAATTTTCAGTTGGCTTCAGTTATTTAATGGTGTTTTAAAGCAATTGAAATTTTTCTAGTGTGTTTCAAAAGTTTCTAAGGCATTATCAAGAGGGTATTTCGAAGGATCAGATTTCAGCGGAATTCCAGGATTTCAGGAAATATCAGATTTCGTAGGATTTTGTAATATTTATTATTACTGTATTATTCCCATTTTAACCCCCCTCTTTATAGTCAATTATTCTGTTTCTTTTTACAGTCCATATTCTCAATAGTGCCGCGATCCGGCTTGTAGGGGAGAAGCTTTCCTCGGAATGGGGTTCCCGCCACTATCAGGCTCTTAAATACCCACGAATTTTGCAAACTCTTTCTCAATAGTGCCGCGCTGGCATTAATTTGTCGCTTAGGAGTAAAAGTGTAAATTCCTATAGGAGATCGTCCGTAAACTACGTTAGCACTTTAAGGGGTGTCTTACAACAAATAACGTTTTTTAATTTAAAGAATGGAGGGGGGGGGGGGTTCATTCAAATTATCGTTACTCACATATTAAGTTTTTAAAATTGAGAGAAACTTTTCTCTCTAAAAGTACATTACGTAACGTTTTTCGTATAAGTGTCCAGATAATGAGTAATTTTTTTAATAGAAAATTATTTTTTTTGTCTAAAAATTTAAGTTTTAGTTAAAAATTTAACTTTTTTGTTAAGCATTTTTAAACTATATCAGAAATTTGTTTTTTTTTTGGTTATAAATTAATCTTTTTGTTTAAAAATTCATCCGTTTCACTTGAAAATTCAACTTTTTGGTTTAGTGTTCTTGAACTATATTAGAAATTTGTCTTTTATGATGGTAAATTAATCTTTTTGTTTAAAAATTAATTTGTGTTAGTTAAAAATTTAAATTTTGGGTTTAGAGTTCTTAAATTTTGCTAACAATTCGTTTTTTTCGGTAGAAACTTACTTTTTTTGTTCGAAAAGTCATATTCTTCGGTTGAAAACTTAATTGTTTCGCTGAAAATTCTTGACTTTTTCTAAAAATTCGTTTTTTTTTCGCTAAAAATTAATTTAGTGTTCAAATTTGAACTACTTTCTTCAACACCAAAAAAGAAATCTTTTAATTTTTTCTTGAACATTTAACTTTTTGTTTGAGATTTCTTTGAATTTTATTGAAAATTTCTCTTTTTTGGCAAGAAATTAACCTTTTTTGTTAAAAGATTCAACTTTTTAAGTTGAACAACTTTTTTAAAAATTAAACAACAACCATTGTTTCTAAAAATTCAACTTTGGTGTTGAGAATTCCTGAATTTTATTAAAAATTAATCTTTTTTTTCCTCGTACATTAATCTTTTGGTTTGAAAATTCACCTTTTTTAGTAGAAACTTTAACTTTTCGGTTCAGAATTCTTAAAATTCGCTAACTTTTTTTTGTAGAAGAATAACCTTTTTGTTTAAAAATGTATCTTTTTGGTTAAAAATTAAACTAAATTTTAAAGTTGATCTACATTTTTAAAAACTAAAAAGAAATATTTTTATTTATTCCTTAAACACTGAACTTTTTGGTTTAGAATTCTATAAATTTTATTAAAAATTACTCTTTTTTGACAATAAATTAAAATTATTGTTCAAAAGTTGCTCTTTTTTAGTTAAAAATTCAAATTTTTGATTGACAGTACTTAAATATTGCTAAAAAATTCGCAATCGGTCGATAATTGTGGGCTGTACGTTATTTTAAACTAAAAAAGTCAAATTTAAGGCTATATTCCGTAAAATTTTTATTGCGCTCACATAGGGTATTCGTACTCAAAATTAAAGAAATTTAAATAAGTTTAAAATCAAATTCAAAATCCTATTTAACGTCCAATGATCAAACTAATATGCAGCATTCCTGAAAAAAATCCAAGAATCCAACGGCAAAATTTGGGAAAACTACCATGAAATGTTCCTATTCCAATTTGAAAGAATAAAATATAAATTTTTTTTTAAAAAATAAAAGAATAAAGCCCCCTCTTAAACAAAAATAAAAAAAGAGGAAAGAAAAATTAGACGGCAAACAACCAAAGTTGCTAATCTAATTTAATTAGTAATTTTTGGATTTTAATCTAAACCATCCTGATCAGCGTATTCTTTACAAATGTTTTTTTTTTATTGTGATCTGTCTCCTTCTTATTTGTGTTTCCTCTTTTTAAATTCTGTCCAAAAGGGATATTTTTTTTCTTCTCCTTTTTAAAAAAAGATGTTCAAATTTTTTCAAATTGCAATAGGAACATTTTCTGGCGGCTGTCCAAATTTGGTCGTTGGATTCTTGGTTTGATTTTTAGAATTTCTGAACATTGTATTCATACCCCTTCATGAGGCTTATCTTTTAAAGCATTACTTTATTAATCTTTCCAACAAGTATAAGCGAGATCTCTTGACTAATACTTTTTATTTGTTGTATGTTTAGTCTCGAACTTTTTCATGTATTAAGTATCGAAAAAAGTTTTGGAAATTAAGGTCAAAAAAGAAGCGTAAAACATCCCGTTTTACGCGAAGTTGACTGACTGAACAACTGAGGGTGAGTTACGAAAACTCAAAACAAGAAAAACATAATCTGATGTAAAAATCGATAAAATACGATGAATCTTTATCAACAAGGGAAATTAAAATATTGTAAGAGGTTCGTAAACGTCAGGAAGTAAATTATTTTGATATCTTAGATTAACAGTATTTGGTAGATTGTTGATAAAAAAGTTTTTAATTATTTTTCTAAGAGCTCTATAGTTTTCCATTGATAAAATTTCAAAATTGTCTGAATAAAAATTACGGCTAGTGTTCGGAAATTTTCTTCTTTGGTAGGGGCCCTTTAGGATTGTTAAAAAATTGGAAGAAGCTTTGTTGTTTTGAAAGAAGTTGGTTTGTGAATGGTCTTGTTTTTTCGTTTCTTTAGAACTTGTTCAATTTTTGCCGATAAATCTTTGATGTAAGCGCAAACTGTGGAATCAAAATAAAATATTTTTTCTATTTTTACTGGAATCAGAAGCAAATTTAGTGTTATATAATCGGAAACTTTCCTTCTTTAGACAGTTGTTTTTTGAATAGCTTTAGAAAATATTATCTTTTAGAGAATCTCGGATTGAATTAATGTTTTTGATTATAAATTCTGAATTGGAAGTTCTAATAATTCTCTAAAAAAAGGCCAGTGACAAAAAAAAATTTTATGTTAATAGGTTGAAAAGAGTTAAACTTTAAGTAACGACCAGATCAGTTGTTCTTTTGATACCAATCAATTCTAACAAAACCATCACCTCTAATAACAAGAGTGTCTAAAAAACTAATTTTTAAACTTTCTTCAACTTCTATAGTAAATTTAACATTGTGATTGTAAAAATTATATTTTTAATGCAGTACAGGGATTTTATCTTTAGCAACAGCTGTGATTATATCATCTACGTAACGAAAGAAAAAAAAACCGATATCTAAGCCATTTTTCTGTTTGTAAGAGAAGCCACCATAATTTAAAAAATGGAATTTAAACATATTTTAATGGAATTTAAAAAATAATGAAGTGGAATGTCAGTAAAATCAGAAATCAGAAAATTCAGAATCTACATCTGAAGAAACTGAAACGGGATTAGCAGGGATAGTACATGACTTAATTTTTTTACAAAGGATAAGCTTTCTGTGACATGTGAATCATTTTTTCCAATAAAATTGTACAAAATTGTGGACAAACAGGCAGATAATTTGTATAGAGGACCGTTAATAGTGGAAACAATAATAATTAGTGGGGCATCAGGTTTATGGAGTTTAGGAAGGCCGTAGGCCCTTGGAGTGATGACTGAGTAAGTTCTGAGTTCTTTAGCTTTGCAAGGAGAATTAAATTATTAAATTTTAATTCAGACATTAAATAATTGTTTTTGTCCTGTAAAGTAGCAGTCTACTTAAATTTGCATAAGGAATAAAGTTTTTTATCATTCAAGATATCAGAAATTTTTTATGGTAATCAGTTTTAGACATAACAATCGTGACATTGTCATTATCAGCATTAGTGAACATCACACCTGGATTCCTCAGTTTAAACTCACGTACATTTAGTAAAATTTATTATTATTATAATTTATTTATTATTATAATTTATTATTAAGTAAAAGTATTTTTAATTGACTAAAGTAATTAATCTCGACTAATGAAAGGTTCCTTCATCCCTGAATTTTGAAGCTTGAAAATAATTAGCATCTTTAAGAGCGGAAAGATACAGGACGGTGATTTGGAGATGACAATTGTGATTTCGTTGTGCACGAATGCGAGAAGTTGAGGCAGAGCATCCGACAGTTAAGCTAATCCAACCTTATTATTAAGGACTCGACCAGAGTGGAGATCGTTGTACGAAACGTTAGCTAACCCTTCGTTAAGACCTTCGATCTAGCCGTTCTCAGGACCGACTTTCATCCCTTCCTTATTCTGTTACAACTTACCCTTACCTCACCCCATACCCTCTTGCAAAGTAAACGAGATTTCTCATAATCCCTCGCTACTTTCGGGGACTTTCAAGAATCGTCCCTGGGAAAATCTGCACAGCTTGTCCGGATTACTGGATGGATCCTTTCCCATTTCAAAATCAATATTTTCATTCTTATAACACTTCTGCACTATTTTCAGTTAAAAAGTTATGAGGGCAATCAGCGTAGTTTGTGAAATCAAAGTTTGACTAGCAATTCCTAAATGTATCTGAAATTTTTAATAAGCACCATTCCTGAAAATGAAACCAAGAACCAAATTTGGACAATCACGATAAAATGTTATCATTGCAAACTGAAGAAATCCAATAAAATTCCTTTTTTTCCTAAAAAATAAAAGAAAAAGAACTTCTCCCTTTGGACAAAAATAAAAAAGAGGTAAGAACTTTTTTTTCATTTTCCTTTTCTCTTTTTTATTCTTGTCCAAAGGGAAAAGCTTTATCTTTCCTTGTTTTTGGATAAAAGGAAATTTTCCGTTCTGTGACGATTGCAATGATAACTTTTAATGGTGATTGTCCAAATTAGGTCGTAGGATTCTTTGTTTTACTTTAGGTAATTATGTTCATTGTACCTGTAATCTTGAATTTCTTTTTAATTTTGACACTCATGCAGAGTGTCAAAATGTTGGTGATTTTCTTTATAAATGTTTTTTTTTTGGTTTGATAATGATACAAACAAAAAAATATATAAAAGAAATATCAAACAGAGAGAAGTATGTGGCTTTGGCTCGTTGTCTTTACTTTTTATTTTCCTCTTTTTTATTTTTGCCAAAAGCGAGAAGTTCTTTTTTTTCTTTTTCAGGAAAAATGGAAATTTTTCAGATTGCAATGAGATCATATTATGATGACTGTTTAAATTTGACAGTTGGATTCTTGGTTTTCTTTTTAGGAATTCTTTTCATTAACTCGATTATTGGACGTTAAATGGGTGTTTAAATTTTATTTTTTTCCCATATAAATTTTTTCAAATTAAATTTTTTTTATTTATATAGGGTAACAAAATTACAGACTTTTTGAAAATTTGTTATCAGAAGATGAAACGTATTTTTCCGATTAAAAAAAAAATTTATGTGAAGTCTCAAGCATTTGAAGGTTGACGCCAATAAAAAAGCAAACAATTTTTTCTCCAAATCCCTAAAGTTTTTAACCTAATTCAGTTGTCAGAACTTTGTTTTCTCAGTTTTATGAGTTTTTAGAAGCTGTCAGATAATTTTTAAAAAAGTTTAAAATTGTAGAAATGGCGACGATTTCTTTTAAAATATAAAAAAAAAAATTTCAGAAAAAACCGTCACTTATATTTTGCAACGTTTTTCTGAATTTGCGTTTCTATAGAAAAGACATCCTGTAAGTTCAATGCGGGATAAAATATTTTTGTATACGTGAGAAATTATTTTCATAAAATCGAATTTTCGAATTTTTTTCTTTTCATATCTAGAAAAGCCATTAAAAAAAATCTCATGCTGTTTTGTGATATCTTATTTAAGAGAAAAATTAAAAAATTCAATTTTCAGTGAAAAATTTATCTCGGCCTTTTAAATCTGTTAGCCTACATAAATCCCAATACTTAGAGAAGTTTTAAATAATATTGAAAAAAAATGTGGATTTTTTCAGAAAATATTTTTTGCGTTTAAAAATTCAAACATAAAAATAAAGAATATTATCTAAAAAATCCTAACCTTTTTAATCTTGGCAATATTTTTAAAAGTTTCTGCTTATGAAAAAGCATTGATTTTTTTTTTAATTTTCTATACTTGTAAACTGTCATCAAAATTTTGTACATTGCACTGCTTCTGAGAAAAATGCAAAAATTGGATTATATGGCAAAAATTCTCCTTTTCACTAAAATGGATCAGACAACATAAACTCGCCATTTGGCTAATCTTCAACTTTTTTAAATTTTGGAAAGGGAATATAGAAACAATCTAAATAAGAAAAGAAACTTAATTCTCCTGAATAGGGTCAAAAACTATAAAGACTTTAATAATTTTTTTTAATATACATCAAAATTTAAATAGTTCTAAAGTCGGCGAAAATAATTTTTCCTAAATTAGAGAACTACGTGACAACTTATATTTATTTTGACAAATTTTGAACATGATATCTTGATTAGTTTAAGCATCATGTTGGAGAAAAAATTACCGATATAAGTCCTTAATGAATTCTAAAATTAAGATCTTCCTTTCTAGCATAAATTTTTGTTTTAAAAAAATCTTATTTTTAATTAATAAGAATGGTCAATCCTATTAGGTTTAAAAAATACAATTGAAAATACGGCCATCAACATTAATTGTATTTTTTATTATTCTTTCGGCAAATGAAACATGATATCAAATTATCCTGATCCGAGAAAATTCGTTTTGTTTGAAGAAAATATACTTAACCAAAGAAAATGAGGTTTTTTCAGTCTCGTAAATTTTTTCAAGACAAGATTTGTTTTTTTGAATCAAGAAAACATTGTATCATTCATGTTCGTAACGACATTTTTAATATAATCTCATTCATTTTTTGTTTTAGATATTTATCAAAGATGTTGATTTAAGTTTTTGAGTCAATAATAAAAGAAAATTATACCTGCCCTTAAAAAAAAAGAATTAAAAGGCATTTTTAATTTACAAAATAAGTTAAAGGTTTTTATTTGTGCCATTTTCGAAAATATAAAACCCTCTTAAAATTGATAAATCCTAATAATTCTTTTTTCAGAGGGTCATTTAAATTCGAAGAATTACAATTCTTTCAAAAATAGCATCGTGGCTAGATTCAGTCAATTAATATTAAAATATCTACAGGTGACTAAACTTCTAAAAAAATTAATTTTCGACAAAAAAACTGAAATCTCCTAAGAAATAAATAATTAAATAAGTACTGAAAAATATAAACGAATTTAGCACCAGAAATTTTAATTAAAAATTTTGATTTTGTACTTTGGAAGAATATAAATCAAATGCTCTCATGTCAAATAAACTTCACAGGATAATTTTCTTCTTTTATTTAAAAAGGGTTTTATAGTTTTTTGACTAAATTTAGATTTCTGTTCTGAAAATAATTACTTCCATTGTCGTTAGATCTGTCACGTGATACTGATAGGGGGAACAAAGGTCGTATCAGCGTTTTTGACGAAGCGTCAACCTCAAATAACCAAGAGCGAAGTAGGTGTTAGGACAAGTGGATCGCTCGACGGCTGGTTTATTGGTTATCGGAAATTTTCGTATTTATAGGTCCTTGACAAGACGTGGTCCAACCGTTTTCGTCAGCGATTGAGTTGAATTCATTCTGTAAATTAAAAATCGAACTTTCCTGCAATTTATTTCTCTTTTATAAATTAATTGATGATCACACTCACCATTCATAAGGAAAAATCTTTTTTTTAATTATAGTGAATTCTTGACATTTCTATTCCACAGTTTTGAAAATGTAATTGTAAAATGAATCAGGATGTCTGCCCAAAAATAGTAATAACTACTTGTGAAGGTCATGATGATTGGAAATTCTTAAGTTTACTTTAAAAAACTAATGGCTTTCTTAGATTTTTATTTTTTATAACAGAGAAAGCATATTATTTATAAATTACTCTGTAAAAACGAATTTTTTCAAGGTGGAAAGTAAAAACATTTAGGTTTGTTAAAAACAAGAAGAAGATACATAAGTGATTCTCTACAAAGGAAAAAATAAAAACTTTTTTAAATAATAAAATATTTTTCTGTTCTTGCTTTTTGAGATTCACAAATTGGATTTTACATAAACGTCTGACCATAAATGACAACTACTACTTGTTGAGTTTCTCATGATTGAACCGCTTAAAAATATAAAATCAAATTTGAGACTTTAGTATATATTTTTGCTCAATAAAAGAAAAAGAGGCATACTTATGATTATCAATAACGAAAAATTTAAAAACTGAAGGTAAACATAAACTTAAGCTTTCCTTTAAATATATTTGTATACATAAATTACTCTATGGGAAAAATTTTACCAGAGACAGAATTTCCAGAAATTTGAGTATTTAAAAATAAATATATCAGAAAAAAATTGTGTCTCCTTATGAAGAAGAATTTTAGGACATTTTTTATCAACAAAAAAGTCTTTTCCTGGCATTCAATCTGGACATTTTGGAATCAGATTTTACATTCGGTATTCTCAAAATAAAATATTTTTCTATTTTAGAGTAAACATCAGACATTTTTACAACGCTGCTTTCAATTAACCCGTGCTTGAAATTAGCATGCCTAACGAAAATGGCAATTACTACTTGTGGGGGTTATTGGAAAGAGTTTTATTAATGAACGAAAGTTTAAAAATTGAAGTTTTAGAAAAGAAATATTGCATGACAAAATATTTTTCTCCTGATAGAAAACATTCCAAGAAATTTTTATTTAATAAAATATTTTCCTAACCTTAATTTTGGAAATTGTGAATTGTATTTCACATTCATAATCGTCAAAATGAATTTTTTTCTCAATTGGAAATAAACTTAATGCGGTTTTATAACACGGTCTTTAAAATTTAATTGTGTCTGGAATTAGTATGTCTGATAAAAACTGCTCATTACTACTCTTGGAGATTATCATGCTTGAAGTCAATTTCTCTATGGAAGTGTTCCTTGAAAGGAAAAAAGTTAAGGAATTAAAATTTGTAAAAATAAATTGTTAAAAAATGTGCTTCTTCATAAAGAAGCATTTTCAAAAATATTCAATAGAAAAACATTGTCTTGGCCTTTCGTTCAAATCAATTTGGCTGAAACTGTCGTATAATGTAGTTTACAATATCCTCATCAAACAAAGTCCTTTTTATGGACGCGAGGAGGTCCACGGGTCCTCTAAGACTGTTCGGCGCCACGCACAGTGTAGCCTGTGCGAGAATTTTGATTGGACTGAACCAAAATTTTTTGTTTAAGAACTAAATAAACAATATTTGTACCTAAACTTTTCAGATTCACCTTTTTTTGTAAGATCTGCGAATTAACGAAATAAGAGTCTCAGTCAGTTTAATTACTATCTAGCAATAGTTTTCAGCAGGTTTTAGTAAGAAAAAAATAGTTTATTATGTTTTAAACAAATTAATGAACCAAAGCCATTTTTTGCGATTGTCTGATTCGCAATGTCTTGCCAATGAATCCTTGTTGTAATTTTTCCTTCTAATTAACAACAACTGGTAATTATTTAAATAATGTTTATAAACAAATTCACTTTTATAACATGATTTCACGAATAGGGCCAATTTTTCCAAAAATATGTTCTATTTTTCTTGCAAAACAAACTAAAATTGTATTTGCAATGTCTCTTTGCTATTATACTTTGCCAACGGATAATAAAAGTTAATTATTTAAACAATTTTTATAAAAAAATGCACATTTTGGTAAATTTTGCAGGAAAAGGCTTATTTTCTTCGTGGAATAAGCTAAAAATGTCTTACCAATGACTCCTTGTTGCCTTCTTTGTCCAATCAACAAGAATTGTTTATTACTTAAACAATATTTATTGAGAAAAACAGAGTTTGACCATTTTTCTATGAAAGATATTAATTGTCTTTGCAAAATCAACAATAAATATCTTGCAAATTATTCCTTTTTGTGACATTTTTCTAATTAGGAAAAAATATTGATTCTTTACACCACATTTATAAACAAAATCACAGTTTGACCATTTTTTAATAATAGTTTTTTTTGCAGAGTGGGGTAAAGAAACTCATTATTTCTTCTGAATGAATATAAAACATGTTTTCCTGATTCCTATCCTCTTTTTTCTAAAAATTGTGGATGCAAAAATGAATTACAAAATTAGTAATTCAACTTTATGTAAAATCATTTGGAAAAGTGACTCGAATTTTTCTTATTCGTTGGCAAGCTTCATATTAAGTGCCTTACATAGAAATTTTCAGGGCAAGAACGAGTTCATTCCGGTACGCAAATATTTTTCTCACAAAAACATTAACCCCACATTTCACCGACAACCTGGTCAAATCTTGCATTCTGTAACAAAATATACAAGTACTATTTCTTCTCGAACGAAAACAAAATCCCTGCAAAAAAATCTCTTTGAAATATGATTTCCTTTAATGTATTCTTATAAATAAATTCTTGTATCGAAACTATTTGTTTCAAAAGGGAAACTAAAAATATTTAGCATTTCGAAATATTTTCCATGAACGTAATATTTTCCTGGTCTTTATTTTTGCAATGTACAGATTCGATTTTAGATTCATGATCCATTACTATTTGCCAAGCACAAAATGCTTGGAAAGGCTTGGAAAACATCCGATAAAATTGGACCTTTTCTTATATATTTTTGTTAAAATAAAAAAAGTCTTCTAAAATTAATTTTTTACGTCAATTATTTGCGTGCACGCTTCCTAATAACTTTAGGATTATTTTTAAAAATGAAAGAGATTTTGATTACCCCATTCCCCTATCTTACTTATTATTCAATACATTTTTTACTCAATATGTGCATAGGTATTAACAATTTATGAACTATTTTCGTTGTAAACAAGATTTTAAAAGATCACTGTGACAAGGTATTTCGAAAAATAAAGAAACAGTCACTGAATTTATCAAATTCTTTAAGTGTATTTATAAAAAGAATTGATGAGATTTTAACAGATTTGAGAAGATTTTAATGAATCACAAAAGTTTCAGGAAATTAGAAACGATTAAAGAGAACTATGAGAGGTTTTACAGATTTCACAGATTTGAAATAGTTGCAAGAATTTAAATGTATTATACAGTACGATCTTAAAGAGAGATTTTAGTGTTTTAATGGATTTCAGTACAATTGAAGAGATTTTTCGATATTTTAAAGATTTCAAGAGATATTGAAATATTTTTAAGATATGAGCAATGATTTCTACTGATTACAGATCAGTTTAAAGAATTTTTAGGTATTACACGATTTTTAAAATTAAATCATAAGAATGATTTCAGCAGATACGGGAGTATTTTAACGAAATTTCAAGGATGCCAAGGGATCTACATGCAATTTCGAAGAATTATAATTATTTTTAAATATTTTTAAAGATTTCGAATGATTTAAGGAGACTTTTTTGGATTTCAAGAATTTCACAGCATTGTCAATGAATTAAAGTGATTTTAAGAATTTTACAACGTTTTTTCGTGTCTAAAGGAATTACCTCAGATACTACTTCCGAATAGAGGAGAATTTTAAGATATTTTAAGTAAAAAATATCTTTCTTGTCTTTTCTTGCCTGTATATCTGCCATTCTTAAAGAATCCCTTATATGATTAATATGTGCTACATGTGTGACATTAAGATGTGACAGATGTGTCATTCGCGAGCTTATCAAAACAAGCCACTATTTTCAAAACAGATTTCACAATCATCATTCTCTTAAAAAGGCTTATCATAATTAAATGTAATTTTCAGATATTTTTTTGAACCGGTTTCTAAATTTAAATGTGTGCAAAATCATCGCGTCTGACATAAAATGACGATTACTACTTGCAGAGGTCATTATGATTGTTAAATGCACTCTTTTAAAATTTTTTATAAAATTCAGAAACATTAAGGATATTAAAGTGACTGGAATTTAAGAAATTAGTTTACTAAGAACAAAATTCTATTTTAAAATAACAAATAGGCAGAAGCTCGATTGATGAGCAAACTATCCGCTATTTGCAAATCAGATTTCACAATCATCATTCTCTTAAAAAGTATTTTCATAATTTAAAGTAGTCTTCCGACATTATTATCACACTGGTTTTCAAATTTAAATGTGTGCAAAATCATCACGTCTTACACAAAATGACGATTATTACTTTCAGAGGTCATAACGATTGTTAAATGTACACTATAAGAAATTTTCAGAAAATCCAGAAACAGCAAGGATTTTAAAGTGACTGTAATTTAAGAAATCAGATTAATTAAAACTTAACTCTTTTTCAAAATCGCAAATAGCCAGAAGCTCGATTTATGAGCAAACTATCCGCTATTTGCAAATCAGATTTAACAATCATCATTCTCTTAAAAAGTCTTTTCATAATATAAAGTAAACTTCCGACATTTTTATGGCACCGTTTTCCAAATATAAATGTGTGCAAAATCATCACGCCTGACACAAAACTACGATTACTACTTGAAGAGGTCTTTATGATTGTTAAATGTACACTATAAGGAATTTTGGGATATAATAATTAAATAATTCAGGATACTAAGGTGACTGAAATTTGAGAAATTGGTTTACTAAAAACAATACTATATTTTAAAATCGTAAATAGCCAGAAGATCGATTAATGAGCAAATTATCCGCTATTTGGGAATCATATTTCACAATCATCATTCTCATAAAATGTCTTTTCATAATTTAGAGTTGTCTTCAAACATTTTTATGTCACCGGTTTCCAAATTTAAATGTGTGCAGAATCATCACGTCTGACACAAAATGATTATTACTACTTGCATATATCATTATGAATGTTAAATGTGCCTAGCATTACCTAGCAAAAATAATAGTTGATCCCGGTTTCAATTGAAATTTTCTTAACTAGACAGGCTGTGCCTGTTTACTGATTTTTAAAGCATGGTTAATAAACAAAATAATTTCTTAGCCTTCATTGTTCACACTTACAAATGACCCCTTATTAAATGAATAAATTCTACTTATCCTTTGTTGACTAGTGTTTAAAATTCTTGGTAAATTTGCAGTGTATTTGGGAGATGTTAAATGAGACTGAGAATAGGAGGGTCACGAATATCGGTAATGAGCTAATCAAAACAAGCGGATATAAGGTGGAACTGAATACAATCTTGCAGATTACGGGTGCGATTCTCGGCTGGATTTGCAAAGGCAGGATGTGGTGTTAGTTTCCGTAGCATTGACGTTCTACAATACAACCCTGATGCCGTTGACACCCCCATTTGCAACCCCAGACGCAATTTCTGAAGCTATGCTTTCAGAATCACCACCTTCTGCCTGCGAATCATATTCCTTGCTCTACCAATGTTTCCTGTCTTTATAAAGTGGCTAATCCAACCTGTAAATGTCGGAATAAAAACAAAATTCAAAATAGACAAGTTCATCATATTTTAATTTCTTTAATTTTCTATTTAAAAGGTTTTACAAAGAATTATCTTTTTAATAAAATTAATACACTAACTAATTGGTTCAGTTCTTCTATACTCATTTTAAGATTAATGATTCCAAGACTTCCATCTCGTAATTTCATTTTTGGGTTGCGCTACCTCCGCAACCGTAGAATTCAACTTCGTTTCTTTATATTCATAAAATACTTTACCCTTTGTAAAAACCCGTAATAAAATATACGCCCCCCTTATTGTCTTATTGTAAGTAATTTTTTTTTATATATAAAAATCTTTAAAATTATTTATTTATTTTAAACAAAGAAGTGTTTTTTCTGATAGAAAAAGATAGCTTTTTAACAAAGTACTTGAATTATCGACAAAATAATTAAATTTTTAACCTAATAGTTGAATCTTACTTCAGAAAAATTTTAAAATCAAATAGGCGAAGTTTCTATTAATAAATATTTTTATCCCAAGTCGGAAAAAAAATTTATCTAAATTGTTGAAACTTAAAGCCAACAGACTAATTTTCTCTGCAAAAATTTAATTTTCAAAAAAAGAATGTGACTTTCTAGGAAAAAATTCATTTTCAACGGAAGTGATTCATTTTTAACCAACAAAAATAAACTAAGAAAAGGTGAATCTTGAAAAGATACAAAAATTACGTTTTCAGTTAACTTTAGTAGTTTAACATTTACCCAAGTAGTTATATTTTAAATTATAAAAAATTAAGTTCTACAAATATAAAAACATTTTAACGTGATTTATTAACCAAGCAATTTAACCAAATCTTGTAAACAATATAGTTGAATACACAAGCAAGAAAGAAGAATTTTTCACCTAAAAGTGGCGATTTTTATTAAAGAGTCTACTCAAGAAGATGAATTTTTGAATCAAAAAAATAAATTTTTAACAAAAATTTTAACATTTTCTGTTAAGAAAGATATCAGTTTACTTATCACGATTGAAATATCAATGTTTGAACAAAAAATAAGTTTCCACGAACAAAATTTAATTTTAAATCTAAAAATATTACTTTTAAGCAAAAGCGATCACTTTTTAACAAAATTGTTCAATTCTCTAGAAAATAGTTGAATTTTTATCGAAGAAAGATGAAATTACTCTTAAAACATAATAATTTTTAGTTTCAAGAAATTGGTTTCAAGACGGTGAAGTTTTCATCCAGAGAGGATTTTGGTTCTCTTTTCAATACCTAAATATTAAATTTAAAAAATTAATTTTTTCTACGAAATAGAAATATATCAATTTTTAACAAAAATTAAGTTTTTAAAAAAAGAATTAAATTTTCCATCCAAAAAGACAAATTTTTTCAACCGAAGGGGTGAACTTCTAACAAAATAGTTGAATTATCCAGCATATATATGCATTTTTATCCAAGAAAGATGAAATTGCTAAATATTAGATTTAGAAAATTAATTTTACTACAAGATATATAAATTCCCAACAAAATAGCAGAAACTTCAATTGAAAATTATAGCTTGTTAACAAAATTGTTGCATTTTTAAACAAATAGTTGTATTTTTATCCCAGAAAGATGTTATTTCTTTAAAAGCAGGTGAATTTTAAAATGAAAAGGACGATATTTTGAAAAAGAGTTTAATTTTTCAAACAAGCAGTTGCATTTTGATTTAAGAAAGATGAAATTTCTTCTGAAACGCATGAATTTAAAATAAAACAAAATAGTTAAATTTTCATCCGAAGAAAATTTCAGTTCACTTCCCAACATCAAAATAAGAATTACAAACAATAAGTTAATTTTCTGCTTAACAGAATAATTTAAAAAAAAAAAGTATGACTTTTCAGCAAGATTGTTATATTTTCAACCAAACAGTTGCACTTTTATCCTATTTATCGAATAAAACAGTTAAATTTTCATCCAAAAAGATTTCATTTTAGTTTTCAAAACAAAAATTCGAATTTTAAATAAGGAGTAAATCTTCTGGGGAATAGCTGAATTTTTAACAAAACAGTTACATTGTTTTCTATTTAAATCAAAAACAAAGATTTTCAGGAAAAAATAGTTTTTATCCGGAAAAGATTTCAGTTGACTTACCAGCAAGAATACATGAGATTTAAAAAATATTTAACCTAGAATGATTTCTCCAAAAATAAGTGTAGTAGACATTTTTACCAAAAAATATGAAGTTTTATTAAAAAAGGAATTTTAGACCCAAAAAGACGAATTTTGAACAAATAGGGATTTTTTATTCATAAAAGAAAAAAATTTAACCCAAATTGTTAAACCTTTTAGACAGAACACGCATTTTCTGAAAAAAAATTGAACTTTCAACCAAAAAATATCATTTTTCAGCCAAAAAAATAACTTTCAACAAAATACTTAAATTTTTACCAACAAATTTTAATTAAAAAGGATACAAGCTTATAAAAAATAGTTAAATTGTTAATCACACTGTTAAATTATGAATTGTAGAATAAAAGTTTTTAAAAAAACAACTCAACGCTCAACGAAAAAAAAAGAATTTTCAGCTAAAACTATAAATATTTATCTTGAAAATGACCTTAAAAAAAGTGGCGCAACCAAAATTTTCAAACAAGACAGTTAAATCCTCAAACAAAGAAATATATCTTTAAACAAATAGTTTCATTTTATATAAAATAAATAACATACATTAAATTTCCATTAAAACATAAATTTTCAAATCAAAAAGACAAATTAAAAAAAAAATTCAATTTTAAAAAGATTTCTGTTTCACTTTTCAACATCAAGATATAAGTTTTAAAAAAGAATTCAACTTTCTATGCAGATACTTGTATTTTCAACCAACAAGGATAACTTTTTGACAAAACTTTCAAATTTTTAACCAGGCAGTTGCATTTTTAACTCAAGCAAAACGGATAATAGACTTTTGAAAATATTGTGGATTATTCAGCCAAAAAGTTGCGTTTTCATCAAAAAAAGATGAAATTTCTATTAATATAGATCAATTTTTCAATTATAAAGACAAAGTTAAAAAACGAAGTAATTTAATTTTCAAATAAAAAATATGCATTTTTAAGAAAATTGTTGACTTTACGATCTACTCAGAAAAGATTTCAGTTGACTTTTTAACACAGAAATATAAATTTATTTAACACAAATAAATTAATCTTTAAATTAGAAAGGCAAATTTTCAACAAAAAAATAGTTGATTTTTCATACTAAGAAGATTTTTCAAAAATATTTTAGAGCTAAAAAAGTTTTGTTTTAAAATCTTCTACTATTTTTGAAAATTAAAAAAATTCTTTTTAACTACATTGAAATGTTCAAATATTAATTATAATTATATATATATAATATAACTTAATATTCATTTTATTATTTAAGTAGAACCAAAAGAATTTTTATATTTTCTTGAAGCCTTACAAAATTCCTAAAATATGTTATTATATTATTATATGTAATAAAATATGAATTTATTATTCAGATAACATGAATTATATTTCAAATAAAAAAGATTTAAATTTTATAAAAGAAGTAGTTGAAGTCATACTAAAAAGGTAAAATTTTTAACAAAATACCTGATTCCTAAACCAAAAAAAATATTTACCAGTTGCATTTTGAACTTAAAAATATTAGGTTTTTTTCTGATAATTGGGGGGAGAAACACGTGAAAATTTTATTTTTCGTAAGATTTTCTCGTATAAGGAGCCATTTTTTAATGACAACCTTTTTTCACAAGTAGATTGAGAAATTTGAATTTTTTAGCAAACTGTTTTATTTTTTTAATTTCAAATTTCATTAATAATCAGGAAGATGGAATTTTTCAAATGAAGGGTGTCATGTAGAGGGGTACCCTAAGCGATTGGTAAATTTGTTTTTCCGAATTTTCTTATATATCGTTTCCAAATTTTGTTTAAATCAACAAAAAAATAGATTTAAAAAAAAAAAAAAATATATTTATAGGTTCCGCCCCTATTTTCGCCAGTATTTCTTATGAAAAAGAAGTTTTTGTAAATTTTTATACAATAGTCAACGTAATGCCTTTTTTAAACCATTCATTATTGTCATCAGCAATTTTTTTTCAGATTAGAGTTACGAAGAGGCGTTTTTTTCTCAAATTTTTTAATTTTAAATTTAGAGTAGGGCATTAATCAATTATATTAACCAGCAATAAAATTGTGAAACATTTTTCATTTTTGATAATAATAATATAATATAATAATGCTAGAAAGCCGCAATTTTTTTCTGATCTATTCAACTTTTTGTCTTTTTCCGTCAGAACTCGGTTATTTTAGATTTTTGCGGTTTTTTTAGTAATTTTTTAACTTTTTGTCCACTTTTTACATAGTGACATAATAGTGAATGCAAAATAACAAAAATAATTTTTTAAGCAATTTATTGTTGTTAATGACACTTTTCTCTTACGGTAATGCAAAAAACTTCCATATTCTCTAACGTTTATTTATTATTCGCTCATAACTATAACCTCAAAGAAAATTTAAAAATTTAAGGAAAATCTGCAAGTGTCCAGCAATTATTGAAAAAAAAAATAGTTGTAAATAATATTCTAAAACATGATTTCTGTTAATATTTATCAATTTTTTCAGAATTTTTTAATTTGTTTTGGGGTTTTAATTATAAAGAAATTATAAATTCACGTCAGAGGAAATAATTTTTTAAAGAATCTTATTTTTATTTGTGAATATATTTTTCTCAAATAAAAAAGATATTTGAAACATTCTTTTTACAAAAAAAAGAGTTAAAACAATAATGTCCCTGCAATTGCAACAATTATTACCTTACTCTGATAAAAAAGGTGCAATAATTTAAAAATATTAAAAATAAATATTAAGTTTTTTAATAAAATATAAGTTAAATTCAAATTATTCTTGCCTCGCTCTAACCTAAAAGTTGAAAAATTCGGAACAAGCCACGACTTTCTAACATTACTCTAAGTCAGCATTTAAAACAAAAATTTCTAAAAGGTTCATTTAAACATCTAATTATAAACAAAAAATAAGCTTTATGTGTTACAAAATGCGTTAGAAAGACAAAAAGTTGAATAGTTCAGAATAAACTGCGACTTTCTAGCACTATTACATTATAATAATATTATAAAAATGAAAAATGTTTCGTAAAATTATTGCTGTTAAATTTAATTGATTATTGCCCTACTATAACTTAAAAGTTAAAAAATTCGAGAAAAAAACGCGACTTCGTAACTCTAATCTAAAAGAAAATTGCTAATAACAATAATAAATGGTTTAAAATATTTTTTTATGAGAAATACTGGTAAAATTATATGCTAAACCTTTAAATAATATTTGTTTAGTTTTAGAAAAAAAATCTATTTTTATTGTCGATTTGAACAAATTGGGAAGTGATATACGTTTGTAAATAAAAAATGGCATCTCATAGGAGAAAATATTACGAGAAATAAAATTTTCACCTTTTTAACTCCCAAATTATCTGTAAAAAACCTAATCTTTTTTATTTCAAAATGCAACTTGTGGAATATATACTTGTTTAAAAAATAAATGCTTTTAATTCTTTTAAGTGCTCCGTGAATGTTCTGTTCGAGC
>JAAAKG020209666.1:0-22698 GCA_010014905.2 Druon quercuslanigerum | reverse complement strand
AGTTTTTTCCTGCCGTCTGCAGAAGGCCCCACCTCAATCAGGATCTCACCCTTCCTAGTCTCCCTGACTCCCCTGATACCTACTGGACCTACTGCCATCTATACTTCAACAACTTCTACCGAGGGCGTTCTTCACTCGACCGTCGATTCACAACCCTCGTTCTACTTTGTCACCGAGGTGTGACTTCGTCATACCTACTCATCACTCCATGTTTTGGCCACCTAGAATCAGTCTAGTAACTAGTCTACCTTCACAGTAACTGGCTATGTTCGGAGTCAACGCTGACTTAGTTAAGTCTCACGCAGTACGTCGCCATCTTCTCCACCCTGCGAATGCCATGTCAAGAAGATACAAAATTTTAGATACGGCCTCTCTACATTGCACGCGTTTGATAGAGTTGATGCTGCAAGTAAGCTATAGTTTAGGATTCTGCAAGTGGCAAGCAAAAACAAGAGAAGAGAAAGTGATAATGAAGAGAGCAAAACAGAGAGTCCAAAAAGAATTTCGTGATAAGATGGGTCTGATTATAGATGCTCCATAACATGGATCGGGGATTTCTAACACATGAAATACTGCGATTGATCCCACCATTGATCAATTGAAGGAAGAAGCTCAAGAGGCAAACAGCGAAATTGTCGTTAACAAATACCCAAATAATGCATTTGTTTATTAAATTTGTTTAAAAAATCATAAAACTTATCATCTAATTATAAATGTTGCTGAAATTAATATAAAGTTCTTAATTGAAAGGACGGACATAAAGAAAACAAATAATTTTTTGTTAACAGATGCCCAAATAATGCATTTGGTTACTAAATTTGTTTTAAAAAAAAGTTTAATTAATAGTGATGGATAAAATTATCATGCAGTTCTCAATTAAGCGGACTAGCATTGAAAAGAAACCAAATTTTAAAACGACAAGTACCTAAATAATGCATTTTTAAAATAAATTTGTTTATAATATTAACTAAAATAGTTTTAGGAGAAATTTTTTTCAATAAAATATTCTTTCTATTCAAACTTCTTACAATATAACTTTAAAAAACGTTTAATTATGAAAAATTAAAAAGAACACATTTTCAACAAATAATTGATTCATGACATTTTTTGGTTAATTGTATCATGATTGATAATCTTTGTATAATGTGATTCTATATTAAAAACCGAAATAGGTCCGTTATTGAATTTAACGTTAATTAAAAACAATTACAACGATTTCAAATTAATAACGTTTTGAAATAAACAATCTGGATTTTTTTGACATTAGAAGATTACGAAAACATATGCTCAGTGGTCAAAAAGTAAACATTTTTTTTCAAAATACCATTCCGGCCGAACCTATGGACCGATTTTGAATTTTTTTAAATGGTAACATTTCAAAAAAAGCTGTCGAGCCTGATTTTGAATTTAGTTTTCCATTTTTTTATAAATAAATAAATATGACGAAAAAATGACAATTTTTCTATTTGACATTCCCGTTACTCGCTAATAATAGGAAATTTGTTGTAATCGCCGACAATTCATAGGTTTACATTATACAAGGATTTATCATAATGCAATTAACAAAAAAATTTCATGTATTAAATTTAATAAAATTGAATTCAATAATGTGCAGAATCCCCAAAAGCAAAACCAAGTATTCATCGACCAAATTTGTATAACTATCATAAAAATTTCCTATTGAAACTTGAAAATAACAACTAAAGGAAAACACTATTTTCACGTGAAAAATAGAAAATAATTGTCCTCCATTAACAAAAATAAAAAAAGGAAAAAAAAATAAGAAGGAAAGCAACTAAATCCCCTTTCTTCTCTTTTTTTCTTTCTTGCGTCATTTTTATTAGTATGAAATCACAACAAAAAAACTTTTGTAAAAAAATAAACACCAACGTTTCGTCACCAACCCCAAGATGCAGTCTTCAGAAAGAGAGCATCGTGGATTTGGTGCTGTTCCTGTCTGCTTGGGTATTTTTTATTATATATTATTTTTTATTCATTTATGTTTGCCTTGATAAGGGTGCAGTATGCGTGCCGATAATATGGTGCTTATTTTTTACTTTTTTTTTTGTTGCCATTGAATAGTAATAAAAATGACGAAAGAAAAAAAGAGAGAAGGAAGGGATCAATAATTTGAAACTTGTGTTCTCAACAATTAAGCCAGTCTATTTTCTCAGTTAAACAAATTTCTTTTTACAATTTCAACTTTTAATCGTACTATTTAAAAACAATAAATAAAGCAGTAAAAAATTTCGTGTGTGAATACAGCTTGACGGTAATTACTATATTACCTCACTTTAGCGATAAGAATAAAAATTTAGACAAATAAGAACAAAGCGATAGGAACGAAATGCTCGGTCGTTTCTGTTTGCACTATCTTGAAATAATTTATGCAATATAAACATGAATATGTCAGAAAGACCAGCTTCAAGGCCTATAACATATGAGATTGTGATCAAGATAGCAGATATATACTCTAATAAAACATCGATACAGTCACAAACAAATGTTCTCTTAACGTATGAACCAGTTTGTCTTCTAATTGATAAGAATGAGGATTGTTTCTGCTTTGATCTGCATCTTGGCGGTGATACTTACTTATATTGGTAAATATAATACTATACCCGAATTCTTTGTTAACCCGTTCACAACCACCTCCTCCTCACACTTTAATTTTTTGAGAGAAATGCAACCCATAGGGCTTAACATTTTCGCTGAAGCTTCTAGTTTTTAGTACTGTATAGTATATTATGATTTTAGAATATCAGACCAGCAATGAACGCCACAAGAAAAATAATTCTGAATTTAACCTCGTATTACTTATCTGATCTTATAAAAAAAAATTACTCTTGCAATTCACTTTTCAAGTGTTTTTAGGGCGCTGATTAAAAATTTTTTATTATCTTTTAAAAATTCCAAGATGGTGGCTGACAAGCGTTAACATTACTTTATTTCATAAAAGCGCCTGATTTCATGGAATCGTCAGATTTTTAATTTCAAAAACTAATTATCAACCAAGAAAATTCCAATTATTTGTATTATTATCAATAGAAATTTTAAAAGTAAAAAAGTTATAAAGATTATTGAAACGAGCTAAATAAGTTATTAGCAACAAAATCCTTATGATTATGATTATTATTATTATTATTATTACAAATAAGAACCTCATCAATAATCCCCATTATTTCATTTATTTCAAAATTTCATAATATTTCATAAAAGGGTGATTTTTATCAATAAGTATTTATTGGCTTATCATTATTTTTAAAGTTTGCTCTCTTGAGAAAAATAAATTCCTTTGTTGAACTAATATGTGAAATGTAAACATGAATATAACAGCAGAACAAGGTTGTCGCTTATTAATAATGAGACGATAATGTAGATAACTTGAATCATTTTATAGGCTTTCCGAAAATAAAAATGAAATAATGTATGATAAAGTTATTTCATAGTGTCCTGGAAAATAACATTTTACCGATGCCGGCAGAGAGATTTTTTGCCGGTACAGGCAGAGCATCGCCTGACTATGAATTTAAACTGCAGGAGGAGCTGTCTACTCATTAACCTATTATTTTGGAAATATTCACACCTGGAAAGAATATTAGAGTCAAAACATAATCTTGAATAATCAAATTTTTTTACATATTACGTAAAAATGATACTTTGTCAAATCTAAAGAATTTGATAAATCAAAATATATTGGCACATTTGATTGACCTTTCCATCGAAATCTATATATCAAGGAATCCCATATTTATATCAGTACCTCTGCGTAATTGTTTTCTCATCTATCAAAAGTTTCTCAATCAAACATTGTTACATGATACAAAAACAAAACGTATACTAAATCCTATGTTTCGGAATGCCTATATTTCAGAAGATCAAAAATAAATTGGAAAAAATTATCTTGTATTCTAATTAATAATATTTTTCAAACGCTGCTTGAGTTTTTCCGAACTAGACACCAATTGAATCTGAAAGATAAAATATTATTTAGAGTAGTTATTTAGGCTTTAAGAAGACATTAAAAGTTTGAGAAACCTTTCTATCAAACCCCACACAATCCGAAAGTAAAAAAAATTTAGTTGCTGTGTATGGTTGGATAATTTCGTTAACCACATATTTCCAACCACTGTTAAGAAATATGAAGCTTTTTAAAAGTTAAAAAGTTCCTTTGTCACTTTAGAAATTTTTTTAAAGCTTATTATATATGGGTAAAATATAATTATTAAGTTTAAATTAAAAATTCTTGATAGAAAAATACGCAAATCACTGATTGATAGAATTTGGTAAAACTTTCTGACCTTTCGTAGCAAAGTGGATAGGTTGAACAATCCATTTCTCTCAGTGTGGTTTAAAAGTCTGAGCTTTTTCTAGCAAAATGATCTCGCGAAAATGGTACGATCAAGTCATTTCCAAGTATAGTAAAATTGTTCCCGAAATCTTTTTTAAATTATTTCCTCAGTGCACGTAGTAGGCCGTACAAGACGTAATTTTGGTGTCCATTATGCCCGATCTCCTCGTATGTTTAGAGTTTGAATGTAAAATCAAAAGGCGAAAGCATTACCACAAAACTAATTCATTCTGCGTACAAAATGCATTAGCTCGGGACACTTGTCGAATATTATCAAAAATACATAAACAATTATTTTTAAAACAAAATGTAATCGTCAGTTTCTCCTTGCAGAGTTAAGTTCACAGTCTGATTTCTCTTCTAATGACGCCTCTACTTCTGGTGTTTCTCGTGGTCGCTCATCTTCTTCTTCTGATCCTACCAAACCTCCTCGACGTTTAAGGTCCCGGTCTCCTTTTACCAGCTCTATAGAACCACCTACTAGCATTTCTTCTTCCGGCGGACATAGATATGGACTGGATCAACTTCAATTTATTCGACTAATTTCAATTAAAAATCCTCAACGGGAATTCGAACTTCGAAGATTTACTTTTCCTGCGAATAAAGCAATTAAAATACTCGAAAAACGTAGTGGGGTCTATCCGCCCGTGCCACTGCGAGAACAAATTGTTGTATCAACACTCGATGGTGACGTATATGCAATATTTACAAGTGAAAATACACTTGCTGGAATATATAGACATAATGCTCGTAATAAACATACAGTACGGGCAAAGATAAACATAGAAAGCGGCATAGTTACACCATTAACGTCAGATGAAATCTACGAATGTCCAGTAGGCTCCAATCGCCGCATCTTTAACGATCTTACAATCTTACATATAAACCACAGTGATGGGTAAGTTAATTTTTAAATCACTACAGTAGCTTTTCTTAATAAAAATATTGCTTTAGTCGCTTATTTAGTTAAATAAAAACAAAATCACAAGAATTTTAAAATCTTACTGTATTTTTTAAATATCTTTCAATTTACTCTCAATTCGTGGAAGGTTTATTGGCGAAACAAAAAATCCTTTTCAATTTCTTGAGAATAGTAACAGTGTAGAAATCATAATCCACTTTAGGTCTTATGTACAAAACAGGATATGTACTCATGATGTTTTGGTTTAGAGACAAAAAATTATTTTTTAATACAATGGTTTTAAAATTATTGTTTTTTAACTAGCTAATCAAATAAATATTTATTAGTGGCCAATGCCAGTAAAAACAGTTATTTTTTAATGTCATTACATAGCGCAATTTGAACAAAGATTTGTGTCCGTAGCAAATCATTTTTCCTAACAAAAGATCGTTGAAGGGATGTCGGAGTAGAAAGTTAAATATATTTTTTACTCCGAAAACCCTCCAACGATTTTTTTTGAGAGAGATTATTTGATAACGACGCAGATATATGTTGATGCGCCTCATCAAATACCATAAGAAAAGAAATACTTTGAGTAGTATTTTAATAATTTTAAATCATTTAAAATTTCACACATGTCTGTTTCTTTTTAAAATAAATTTTCCTTTATCCTGACTCTAATATGTCGCTTTACGAAGTAGTTTCTTTTCTATTATTATTATTATTATTATTATTATTATTTAATATTGAAGCATGCTACAATACCTCCTTATACAATCCTTCATTACCATTCTAATTTCAATTAAAGTTTTCAAAAAGGAGGGATGTTCGTCCAGGGCATCAATAACTTATACCATGTCACTAACTGGTGTCTTCACCTTAAAATGTTGATTTCTGAAGACTTTAAAATACAATTTAGAAGCTTTTTAATGTTTTGAAAATTTTCAAGGTAGTAAAATCAGTTTTCTTAACATTTTTAGAAAAATTAAATGTGATTTTTTATCTTGAAAAATTAATTTCAAGAAAGTATTTGCATGTATGTATGCAAATTTATTCTTTTCGTTTTACCGGTTTGTGAGCCTCAGCTCGCTGTACATACGTTTACAATTTTAATACGTCTTATTTTGAAGGTTATCATAAAAATAGTTTTCCAATGATTTTGTAATCAACTTTTTACGTTACTTTTCTTTGATACAAATGACAGTTTGACTCAGCCCTAGGCCCTTGCTTTCTCTTACTTGATCCACTTTCTTCATTCACGTCACTTTCTTTCCGAGGCGATCGAAAATCCGGCTTACGCAATCATCCAAACATAACCGTCCATATACCTCTCTCCCACACATTTTTAATACATGTTCCCATAACTACCTTTCATATTACCATACTCTACACATATTCTCTTTTTAATACAATTAATATATACATTCTCGCAAATCCTACCTCTATTCTAATGTGTACCACGCAAATACAGTTGTCTTCCTTTCTTATTTTTTGAAGATATTCTTGTTCCATTAACCCTTTGTACATCATATATATCCCCAATTGCCTCTTGCTTCCTTATTCTGAATTTCAGCACATTGATCCCATTTGGCTCTTCCCATAACAAACCCTTAAGATAATCCGCCTGCTTACCCGTTCCTATTTGTTTACTTACGCCATTTCTTTCCCCCTTTCCCTATTTATCACATTCCAAAACCTTCCTTCTTTGATTGCTCTTTCTACTTTTCCCTGTATTACTACTTTAACCTTTCTCATTTTCTTCACAGCACCTCGCAAGTTTTTTTTCTCATTTTGTACTCCTCCTTCTTCATTTAGACTTTTCTCAACATTCTGAACACTGTCTATACTCTCCCTGCTTTTCGCGTCCCAGTAGTCTCTCTTTTGCCCTTTTGTGTCTTCTGTTGTGCCTTTCTTAGCATATTACCTTCTAAATTGACCCCTTTCACCCTTTAATTAATGAATCTACTCCCTCCTCTTATTCATACTCTCTCATTTCTTAACATCATACTTCTTATAATATACCGCATTCTTTCTTCAGCTAAAACGTAGCCTGTCAATTTTTTTCCATTAGTTATAAATATGCTCTTTCTCTTCTAAAAAAGCCAAATCTTTCTTCTTTTTTGCCTTTTTTCACCTCACTACTCACCAACCTCCTTCTTGCTCTTTTCTCCTATTTGAACAAACAAGCGCTATTCTGATTTTTCCTACTACAATCCGTTTTAACATTATTCATTCTATTTCCTCCATGTCCTCATTTTTTTTCTGTTTACTGATAACTCTTGTCTTAGACAATCCAGAAAGAATTGTATTTTCACGTTTCTCGCTTTCCTTTCCTCAATATTCCTCTCACCTTTTTTGTTTTTCCCGCTAGAAAACCCATCTTTTTTGTCTAAACAATTTCGCCTCTTTCTTTTCTTTACCTTTCGTCATTCTTTTTCTATTTTCATCTCCTACGCCTGTATCCCTTTGCTCAAAAACAGTTTTCATTATTACTAGCCTTAAAAACTTCGCAAGCTCCAATTTTTACTTCACACAAACTTACTTTCACCCTTTCCACCTTTGTTTTTAATCACCCTTTTTCCTTTATACCTGACATCGGCACTCGCTGTGTATATTGTAGAATTTTTAAAATTTTTAATAAATTAAAAATATTAACAAATTTTGGGGAATTTATAAACTGTTTTCAGTTTTTTGCGAATAAGGCCATTAATGATGCTAGCGTATTTAAAAACGTTATATAACAATATATTTCCAAAATGTGGCAATGATTATTCTCTTAAACTGTGTTCTCCTTTCACTATTTACCACTATTCTTTATCATATGTGATAAAATCCTAAAAAGAAATATTTAACCAATTACTTTTTGATAAAACATCATTCAAAACTCATAAGAATTTATAAACAGTTATGCTAATATTATATTTCTCTCGCCAGACATTCTCCGCTGATGTCTTCTCCTGACAAACCTTCTCTTCGTGCAAGGTCCAGCTCTCCTGTTTCCAGGGGCATGGCTGCACCTACCAAGCTTCCTTCTGCTGACGGAAAGGGATATGAACTTGACCAACTTCAGTTTATCAGGCTTACTTCCGTTTTAAATCCGAACCAAGTGTTCCAACTTCGAAAATACACTTTTCCTGCAGATAGCAAACTTTTATTGCGCGATGGACCGAAACAATACGTGCCGATTCCAAGTGAAGAATACATTGTATTATCAACATTTGATAGCGAAGCCTTTGCAATATTTGAGAATACTAACAAGCTTGCTGGAATTTATGAATATAATTCTTACATTCGCGGTAAACTTCGAGTGAGAATAAACATGCTAAGTGAAGTGATTACCCCACTGACGCCAGATCAAATTATAGAAACTCCAGTAGGCCGGCTCCGTCCCATTTTATACAATTTTATAGTAGAGCATATAAACGAAAATCGTACACGTCATTGAATCAGTTAGGAAAATGTAAAAATTAAAAATTAAAGTTGTTAAGCCGAAACATTCGTAAAGATTTTACTATATAATTACCATATATTACCATATATTACATACGATACATACCATATACTACCATATATTATATTAAAATTATATATTACATAATTAGCATATAATTACAAGTAATAATAAAGACTTCATGTATTCTGATTTCAAGCGCTTTGATCATTCGTAAAAGCCAAAGTCAGATTTTTATCGTAGCAGTATTCGCAAAAATTAATTGACTATTCACAAAATTGCTTTACTGAGTAAAATAAACTTCATTTGTTAGACTAGTTTATTAAATATAGTTTTAGATATCTCTAATTTGGTACAGTGAAAACCAAACTTTTTATTAAAACATAAATCAGTTGCCCATCTGATTTTAACAAATGAGGATTGTTTCGGCTGTGGCCGACTGAGATATGCCATAACGATCAAGACCAAAAGTCACTTCAGCCAGGAGCACTTATTAAAATTTGTAGTACTTAATTATTGATTTCTTCCCATGTATCTGTTTTCATGTTAATAAACTCCACCTGTCAAAAACCCGAGAATAACAAGAACACCACGGAACCAAGGGATGAGTCATCGTATTGAATTCTGCAAGGAGCATCTAACGCACCCTGGGCGAAGGGACCTACTGCCATCTATACTTCAACAACTTCTCACCGAGGGCGTTCTTCACTCGACCGTCGATTCACAACCCTCGTTCTACTTTGTCACCGAGGTGTGACTTTGTCATACCTACTCATCACTGCATATTATGGCTACCTAGAATCAGTCTAGTAACTATTCCACCTTTACAGTTACTGACTATGTTCGGAGTCAACGTTGACTCAGTTAAGACGCACGCAGTACGTCGCTATTCTTTTCACCCTGCGAATGTCATGTCAGCAAGACGTTACACTACCGAACACAACCCTGGTCTTACAAACTCGGCTTAGTCAACGCCACATACACACCGAGCAACTCCATAGTGCCTCGATACGTGACGTCACTATAGGTCGATGAAAGACTTCATGAGACCATGTTCCAAACGCTAGACACGCACTTTGAAATGTATGCGCATGCGTGCCCATATCAGGCCGAGGTTAGGTTGATTGACGCGTCAGCGGAAAAGAACAGGAATAGAATGTAATTATTTCACAGAGGTTATAGATTTTTAGGTCTGAGATCATGTATATAGTTATTTTATTCCTAGTTTCACGAAACTTTGTAATTTTGCATTTAATTTTGGGTATTATGTTTTAAATTTCGTCGCCACAGACGTACGTCATTACGGAAAAATTTTAGTGAGTGAAAATTGAATTCTAGAATTCGATTTCGATTTAGACTTATCTCTTAGTTGCGTAGGGATCGTTCAGTTCTTAGCTTCACCGCTAGTTACGCTTGTGACTTCAGATTTTGTAAACGCACCTTCACCTAAAAGTATACTTTAGAAAATATAAAATTCGTGAATCCTGATCGGAAAAGGGAATATCTTTGTAATATCTGGACTGGCAGAAACCACACTGACTGTCCTTTTCTAATAATTTTTGTTTCCTTTGACAATCTTTGACCAGGAAAAAAAGAAACTGAATTTTTATTAGAATTCCTCACCGAGAATTCGAAATTTGAAGATACACTTTTCCTACAGATAAAGAAATTAAAGTAAACGAAAGATGCAGTAGTGTCGATCCGCTCATGCCACTGGAAGAACAAATTGTTTTATCAACACAAGATGATGACGTCTGTGCAATATTTGCAGGTGAAATTACATTTGCTGGAATATGTAAATATCATTCTCGTGTTAAACGTAAAGGAGGGACAAAAATAAACATAGAAAGCGGCACTATTATACCACTAACATCATCTGAAGTCAACGAATGTCCAGTAGGGTCCAATCGCCGGATCTTTCATTTTCCGGATTCATCCCGAAGCCTCTCAAATTGAAGTTGAATTCTACATGATTTTTTGTGATTCTTGTTTATCAAATTCGATAAAATCCTATTATCTAATCAATATTCTTTAGAAGCTAACACACTGCTATGTGTCTTTATCAAATCATTTTTGAAACAGAAAATAGTTGAAGGATTTTCAAGTATAAAGAAAGCCTTTTACATTTGATGACTATACTAGTTGAGGAAAGCTCGTAATCCAGTTCAAGTTTTTCTAAGAAGCTATTATAGGTCTGTATGATGTTATTTTTTTAGAGTCAATGTAATAATTTTCAATATATAATGGCTTAAGAATTATTTCTACTAGACCCATAAATAATATTTTGTTAAAAATATCAGCGACATCAGAACATCAGAACATGAAAAATTAAGGATTATAATCAAGAAGCGAACAAGACCAGTAAAAAGATTCACACTTACCCTAGGCTCAGCTCCCTCGTTACGAAGAATCTTGCGAATCCTTTATTTGCAATTTGATTTGGGTTTAATTTTTCAGTAAATGCAAAACTGGTTTCTTTACCTTACAATGCAGATTTTTAAAGAATTTACGATACAATTTAAAAGCTTCTGAAAGTTCTGGAAAGTTTCAATGTTCAACAGAAACTTTCGGAACATTTGAGGAAAATTAAAAGTGATTGATAAACTTAAAAAATTAATGTTATGAAAGTACTTGTATGTATGTATGCATATGAAATCACTCCCTTTCACTGGCTTGAGGGGTTTGCTTCCTATACATACGTTTCCAATAGTAATGCTACTAATTTTTAAGATGATCATAAAAGTGGTTTTCCAATTATTATATAAAAAAGTCTTTACGTTACATTTCTTTTAATGGAATTCACCGTTCGGCTCGGTCTTTCTCCCTTGGCTGCTATTACTTCTTCAAGATTCTTCATCTCCTTTTCATACATCTCATATCGACGCACTCGTACTCCTTATTTCAGTTTAAAGTGTAACTATGTCCTACCAATCCATAAGTGTTTCTCAAAAAAAAAACCCTCCTTATTGTTTTTCTTTCTACCTCACACTTTAAATTTCCTAAACTGCCTCTAAACCCACCTTAATACTTCTTAAAATAATAAGCATTCTTTCTTTAGCCAATGTGTATCCTGTCACTTCTTAACGTATGCCTTTGTTTCTTCTTGTATAGTTCTGACATATCTTTCCTGTAGCATCCTTCTCATGCTATTTAATTTCTTCTCATCTACCTGGATTTAATCTATTATAAACACATCCTGCGTTTCTAACTCTTCTACAAACCCTTTATTCTTGTTCTTTAAGCCTAGCGAATTCCACAAAAAAATATATTTTCACGTGTCTCGCTTCCCTTTCCTCAGCTTTCCTCCTCATTTTGTTTGTTGTATTTGCCCTTTTGGCAACGTTTGTTTTTTCTGTCTAGACTCTTTTTTCTCTTTCTTCTTCCAACCTATTTCCACTTTTTTTCGTTTTTTTATAATTTTTTTAATTCCTTGATTCAGCATCATTCCTTCCCATTTTTCCGTATTCTGTCACTCACCATTCATAAAATCTGCCCCTTTTTGTTCGTTGCTCTTGCTTTCTGACCAATTTGTTATATCCTTTGTATTTACATTTATGTGAAATTTTCATTAAATCTTTTTCTTCTTTCTCTTAATAATTATTTCCTCAAAAATGTTATTTTTCCTTTCCTCACTCCCTACTTTCACTATAACAATATCTTCGATTCTTCAATTAGTCCCTCCTGATCTTTAAACTCCATTATTTTTCTTCAAACACGTTTTCCCAGAAGGAAGTATAAATGAAAATGATTTTTTGTCTTAAAATTCATATTAATTATGATTTTTAGACTTTCTAGCAACATTCTGATCTAGTTTTTAAAATCAGTTCATGTGGCCAATTTATTCAAAATGGCATGTTAATGAAAAAAATTTCGTTTTACGAGTATCATCAATTGTATATTATATGAATAGAGCAGCGAATAAGAAAATAATTAGCTATCATTCAAACAACATTCAAATTAATGTTACTTGACATAGCTATAACAATATAAAATACTTTTAACAGTAGAAAATAAGAAATATATACATATTATTGGCAGGCGCAAAATTTTTAATTTTCACTTAAGTTTTGGCATTGGCGGTCGTGAAGTTTCTTTAAAATTCACTTTAGCTATTTAATGAAAAATAAGAGACAGTATCTATCTGACAAAAACGTTTAAAAACTCAAAAAATAGAAGAATACTGGGGTGAACAAGATATTTATTATTGGTATTTGGTATACTATTTAAGTTTTCTTAAATACGAACATGTTCTCTTGATGAATTTTTTAAAAGAAGCAAAATTTTCAAAGAAATCGGATTTTCAAAATAAAAAAAAAAAAATAAAAATTTTCTGCTAAAGAACGCACGATACGAAAAAATCTAGGATAAGAAAATTTTTTCCTTTGATACATGCTACAAGACTATCATAAAAACTTTTAAATTTTTTTGGAAAATTCTTATCAAAACTTAGCTTATTTAATTACTTTTTTATCTTATATGTGAGGTTTCCAAAAATTTACTCTGAAAAATTTCATTGAAATTAAAAAAGTATTAAAATTTTTAAAATTATATTTTTCATTCAACTTTATCAACTATATTTCAGCTAACACAACGCTGCTGAAGGTTGGTGATCTTCTCAGCATAAAACATCAACCAGGTATGACTCGGTTTAAATTAATCGCCCCTCCCGCCCCAACCCCTTATCAATCGAATTTACGTGGTTAACTCAGGCTAGGGATGTAATTTAGATTTGTCAAAATATACATTAATGAAAATAATATACAATTTGACGGACAAATTTGAAGAAGAAGCACGATAGACATGTTGAGAATGTGTTCGTTAAAGCCGAAGGAGCTTTAGCAAAATAGACTTTATTATCACCAAACTATTACTATCGGTGGTTTGACCTTCATTTTAAAACAATCTGTGAGAATATACAAAGACCGATTGCAAAGCGCAATGGGAATACATTATCGAGCGCGTAGCGCAAAAAACAACAGTCGCGCGCCCTAGGATTGCTCAAATTAGAGAGCGAAACGAGCGGGCGGATTTTTTATTTTGTTCATTTGAAAAGTTCCGACAATTTTACGACGAAAACGACTATTATGCATTTTTTTGACACCGCTTTTGCAGTGTAAAAAGCTGCTGCAAAAAGATTTTAAAAAATGGAATTTTTAGCGTTAGTTTCAAGATATTTAAAAAAGTATTTTTAGTCATTTTGAGAGATATTCAAGAATCTTAAACGATTTTTCTTTTTGATTAAAAAAAAATCATTGAAAGCCTGACACGAATTTAGAAACAATTGTGGTAGTTTAATGTTTCTCCTGCCAGACCTCATTCTCCGATGATGTCTTCTCCTGTCAAATCTTCTCTTCCTGTGATGTCTAAGTCTTCTGTTTCCAGGTGTATGGCTCCACCTACCAGACTTCCTTCTGCTGACGGAAAGGAACACGGACTTAATCAACTTCAGTTTATTATGCTTACTTCCGTCTCAAATGCGAAACAAGGATTCGAACTTCAAAAATACAGTTTCCCTGCAGAAAGCAGGGGACAATATTTTTACTCACGTTCTGAGCTATTTAGTTTCCAGTGTATTTGATTCTTTCGGTGTTTTTGGGCGTGTTAGTGTCCATATATGTCTTATAAATGGATTTTGTCAGAGTGCCGAATAGGATTTCAAGTGATCTGTTGATCGGAAGTTCTAGTAAAGACGTAATAATTCTGTTGGATTTTTTTCGCACGGCTAACTTGAGAGAACGTGAGCAAGTCAATTTAAACAGAGAAATCGTGTTGCAGCACTTCTTTCCGTATTTTGAAAAAATGATGGAAGAGTGCGTTCTATAATGCAGGCAAAATTTTTTTACTCTCTTTTGTTGCCTCTCATCCTCAAACTGAAATTGAGAATCCTTTTTTTAATAGTATGTGCTCTTCTCGGAAAAGGAAATTGGCTAAGGAGATAGGCCATTAACTTAAGAAAAAGCTATTTCTCTTGGTGAACACACAAAATTGATGAAACATCAATATGAAACTATTAGACTAGAAGCTAAAGCACGTAATCCTGAGATTTTTCCTCTTAATGAAAGTTTAGAAGAAGCCAAAAGAGAGTGTCTACCTCCCGAAAAAAGTATGATAGTTACATGGTCTTCGGTAAGGGTTTAATTGCAAGATTTGTGCGATCATACAGTGAAGCGTATGTCAAAAATTCCAAATATTTTGCCACCGGATATAGTGGAAGGAAAAAATGTCGGAATGAATTGTTAATATAAATATGCATTAATGTGTCTTCAGGAAGAGAGCATCGTAGATTTAGTGCTGTTCCTATCTGCTTGGGTATTTTTTATGATATTTAATTTTTTTATTCATTTTCTTTTGCCTTGATAATGATGCTGTATAATTGCCAAAAATTTGGTGTTTATTTTTTACTTTTATTTTTGTTGTCATTTAATAGTAATAAAAATGACGAGAGAAAAAAAAAGAAGGGGATTTGGTTGGTTGTCTTTTCATTTTTCTTTCCTCATTTTTATTTTTGTTTGAGGAGTAAAATTATTATCATTTCTTTTCGAGGAAAAAAAGTGTTTTTCTTTATTTGTTATTTTCAAGTTTCAATCGGAACATTTTATGGTGGTTGTCTAAATTTTGTCGCTGGATTCTTGGTTTTGTTTTTAGGAATTCTTCACATTAATTCGATTATTGGACGTTTAATAGGATTTTAAATTTGATTTTAATCTCATTTGAAATTCTTTAATTTCAATTAAATACAATTAAAGTATACGACTTTTTAGTAAAAAGTAAAATTTTGAACCAAAAAGATGACTCTTCAAACAAGCCTATAGATTTTATCAAAGTATATCAACTGTAAACTAAGTTGTTGAATTTTTAAGCACAACAAAACTTGAAACACAAAATAAAAGATTATAATTATGATCAATAATTTGAAACTTGTGTTCTCAAAAATTAAACCAGTCTATTTTCTCAGTTAAACAAAACTTTTTCACAATTTCAATTTTTAATCGTACTATTTAAAAATAATAAATGAAGCAGTTAATAATTTGGTGAGTGAATACAGCTTGAAGGTAATTACTGTATTAACTCACTTTAGCGATAAGAATAAAAATTTAGACAAATAAGAAAAAAGCGATAGGAACGAAATGCTCGGTCGCTTCTGTTTACACTATCTTGAAATAATTTATGCAATATAAACATGAATATCTTAGAGAGACCAGCTTCAAGGCCTATAACATATGAGATTGCAATCAAGATACCAGATACATACACTAATCAAACATCGGTACAGTTAAAAAATAAATGTTCTAATAACGAATGAATCAGTTTTTTTTCTAAGTGATAAGAATGATGATTGTTTCTGCTTTGGTCTACATCTTGACGGTGATACTTATTTCTATCGGTAAATATAATATTATAGGGGCATTCACCGTTTAATAATTCACACCCCCCTCCTCCTCACACTTCAATTTTTTGGATATTGTATGGTATTGTATGGTATATTATGATTTTCTATTTGCTTTCGAAAATTGCATTTTAAAAAAATAGAATTATCCATTCCAATGCAATTTTCGAACAACTAAGGAAGTAATTCGATCGTAGCAATAGCATTAATAATCAAATTGTTGAACTTTAAAGAAAGAAAAACGAATTTTTACGAAAACAGTGCTACAAGCAGAAAAGTCGCATTTTTGGAAAGAAACTTACATTTAGAAAAGAAAAGTTAATCCTTAACCAATTAAAATTTTAAATAAAAATGGACGAATTTTGAACAAAATAGTTAGAATTAGTCTGAATTACGGAAAATTCCATAATGACAACCAGTGGGATTTTTTTACCAAACATGGAATCGTCAGATTTTCAATTTCAAAATATTATTATCAAACAAGAAAAAGCCAGTTATTTGTAAAATTATTATTCAAAATTTTTAAATAAAAATTATATAAATAAATAATAGAATTATTTTTTCTAGTGAGTAAAATCTGAGTAAAAAACTCTTATCTTCATAAATTTAATACGTGTATGGTTCCTAGAATTGTTACGTATCCGTAAATCTTATCTGTCTTTGCACATACTTACAACTTTGTAATTGCTGATCTGTAGAAGATAAATCCAATAAAATTGTAATATTCCTTAAATCCTTTTATTTTGATTTCAACGAAAGCTAAGGTGTCTTTATATGACAAACTTAAAGGAGTTCCTCGTGCACTCCAGGGTATTCTGATTATTATTATTATAGCTATTATAAATAATATCCAGTTTCATAACCACAATTATTCCATTTATTTAAAATTTTTTTATAATATTGACTAAAAGCGTGATTTTCAGAAATAAATAATTGTCCGGTGATTATTATTTCCAAAGTTTGCTCTCTTAAGAAAAATAAATTTCTTTTGTTGGACTGAGTTATGAAATGCAAACATGAATATCGCAGCAGAACAAGGTTGACGCTTTTAATTAATACGAGAGTGATTAAAAAAACCAACATAAACTCCAACAAAATACTCAAATATTTATATTATATACTGTTGCGCACCTTATTTTTTAACGTATAAATCAGTCTGTTCTCTTATTGTGAAATATGCGGATCGTTTATAATGTGATATTTATCTTGACGGTGATACTTAGTTCTGTTGATGAATATAAGACTATGCTACATTTATTATCTTAAAATATTTTATAGGCTTTCCGAAAATAAAAATAAAATAATGTATAATAAGGTTATTTAATAGTGTGCCGGAAAATAACTTTTCACCGATTCCGGCAGAGAGGTTTTTTGTTGCTACCGACAGAGCATCGACTGACAATTAATTTGAACAGTAGGAAAACCTGTCTACTCTTTCAACTATTATTTTTTGCAAAATATCCGGGAAAAAATCGTACGTTTACGTAATTTCCAAGTATAGTACAATTGTTCCCGAAATCTACTTTTTAGTTTATTCCTTCATTTAGAACTCATATTAATTAAATCTGAACAAAGGACATACAAAAAAATTGATTTATTTTTGAGTAATCGTTATAAGTTTTCAAGCATGGTATTTTTTCACCTCTGCCCCTGCCACATTTAAGAGTCAAGCACGTCTGAGCGCTTGCTGCATTGAATTAGACGTGTGTGCGTGCACGCAGTAGGCAGTATAGGTGGTATCTTTGAAGTTCTCGATGCCGGAACTTCTTGTATGCTTGGAGTTTGAGTGTAAAGTTGAAACGCAAAAGCATTGCTACAAAACCAATTCTTGCTGCAAATAAAATGCTTCAGCTCGGTACACTTGTAGAATAATATCAGTAATATCTAAACAATTATTTTTAAAACAAAATATAATCGTCAGTTTCTCCTTGCAGAGTTAAGTTCACAGTCTGACTTCTCGTCTGATGACGCCTCTACTTCTGGTGTTTCTCGTGGTCGCTCATCTCCTTCTTCTGCTCCTACCAGAACTTCTCAACGTTTAAGGTCCCGGTCTCCTTTTGCCAGCTCTATAGAACCACCTACCAGCATTTCTACTACCGACGGACATAGATATGGACTGGACCAACTTCAATTTATTCGCCTAATTTCAATTAAAAATCCTCACCTAGAATTCGAACTTCGAAAATATACTTTTCCTGCTAATAAAGCAATAAAGATACTCGAAAAACGCACTGCTTGCTATCCACCCGTGCCACTTGAAGAACTAATTGTGGTATTCACACGCGATGGTGACATATTTGCAATATTTACTAGTGAAAATAAACTTGCTGGAATATATAGACATAATACTCGTACTAAGCGTGTAGGACGGGCAAAGATAAACATAGTAAGCGGCAAAGTTACACCATTAACAGAAGATGAAGTCCAGGCATGGCCAGTAGGCTCCAATCGCCGCTTCTCAAATGATTTTACAATTGTGCATGTAAACCACCGAGAGGGGTAAGTTAATTTCCAAATCACGACAGTAGCTTTTCTAAATAAAAATATTACTTGAGTCGCTTCTTTCGTTAAATAAAAACAAAGCCCTAAGTATTTTGAAATCTTACTAAATTTTTTAAATATCTTTCAATTCACTCGGATTTCGTAGAATGTTTTTTAACAAAACAAAAAAGTCTTTTCAATCTCTTAACGATAATGGCAGTGTTGAAATCGTAATCCACTTTAATAATTATTCCTTAGTGGCTAATACCAGTAAAAACAGTTATTTTCTAATGTCATTACACGGCGCGTTTTAACATAGATCTGTCTCCGTAGCAAATCATTTTTCTTAACAAAAGATCGTGCAGATATATGTCGAAACGCCTCATCAAATAGCGTAAGAAAAGAAACACTTTGAATGGTATTAGCCACTTCCCATCTATTTTACTTCAAATCTGAAATATATAACACAAACCCTTCCCCATTTTTTTCTTTACACCTCTCGTTTTGTGTTTTTAAAATTGCCTCTTGCTTCCTCATTTTCAATTTAACCACATCATACTTAAGTTATTCTACGGCCTATTCTTCATTCGTCATTGCGTTCCATTCCTCTATTTCTTCCTAAACTGCCCTGCTTGCCCGTTTCTATTTGTTCCTTATTTCCCTTCCTTTCCCCGCTTTCCCTATTTAACACAACCCAAATACCTACCTTCTTTGATAGCTCTTTTTACTTTTCCCTGTGTTCCTACTTTAACCTTTTTCATTTCCTTCAGAGCACTTTACAAGTTCTTTTTTTCTTATTTTGTACTCCTCGATCTTCGTTCGGAATTTTATCAACATTCTGAACACTGTCTATACACTCCCTGCTTTCGGCGTCCCACGAATCTCTTTTTTGCCCTTCGCTTTCTTCTGTTGTGCCTTTCTTAGCATATTACCTTCTCAATTGACCTCTCAATTCCCTATGAATGTCATCTTCCTCTCCTAAGAAAACCAATCTTTCTTCTTTTCCGCCATTTGCCTCCTCATTACTCTCGAACCTCCTTCTTCCCCTCTTCTCTTATTTGAACAAGCGAGCGTTACTTTGATTTTTCCTACCATAATCCGTTTAAAAATTATTCATTTCAATTCCTCCGTGTCCTTCTCTTTGTTCGGTTTACTGACAATTCTTGTCCTACACATTCAAGAAAGAATGCTTTTTTTCTTTTTCCCGTTTGGCAACCCATCTGTTTTCTTTTTAAACTCTTTCGCCTCTTTCTTTTCTCTATCTTTCGTAATTCTTTTTCTTTTTTGGCTTAATATCTACACTACTATTTTATCTTTAAGCTCGGCCCTTAATTTCCTTTTTAATATTCTATCAATCTCACGTTTCTTATTTCCCCCCTTACGTCGTTCTCATGCCTATTCGCATCGCTGTTTATGTAATCCTGCCCTTTCCTTATTTCCTTTCTGACGCGTTCTATAAGAGCTTCCTATCTTTTTTTAACATGCCCCATCCCACCTTAATCTTGTCGGCTTCTCTAAACTGCCTGGTGTTCTGTGCTATAGTCCGCTAATTGTTGCCCTCTGGAGCCAATTTTTGGATTTGTCACCGTCGGCATCCTACCTTCTTTAGTGCTCCATGAAGTTTTCCGACTTACTCACCTGAACCTGTATCCCTTTGCCCAAAAACTATTTTCATTATTTCTACCCTCAAAAACTTCGCAAGCTCCAATTTTTATTTCACACCAACTTACTATCACTCTTTACACCTTTGCTTTCAATCACCCTTCTTCCTTTATACCTGACATCTGCACTCGCTGCCCTTTCTGCTTCTACACACTTCTTCTCTTTAGCAAAGCCAAAAAAACAACACTGGCCACAAAAAAGTTCTTTCATAATCGGAACTGTATCCGTGAGATTTTAAAATACTTTAAGGAATAATTTGAGTCATTTTTAGAGATAGCAATATATTTTGAAAATTTCGCAATTATTATTCTCTAAAACTGGTTTGGTCTTGCACTATTTAACGTTATTCATTATCATAAGTGATAAAATCTTAAAACTTAATATTTAAATAATTACTTTTAATTAAAAAATTATTTAAAAACTCATAATTATTTAGAAACAATTATACTAATGTAATATTTCTCCTGCCAGACATTCTCCGCAGATGCCTTCTCCTGCCGAACCTTTTCTGCGTGAAAGGTCCAGGTCTCCTGTTTACAGGTGCGCGGCTCCACCTACCAAGCTTCCTTCTGCTGACGGAAGGGGATACGGACTTGACCAACTTCCGTTTATCAGGCTTACTTGCGTTTCAAATCCGAACCAAGTGTTCCAACTTCGAAAATACACTTTTCCTGCAGATTGCAAACTTTTATTGCGCGAAGGACCGAAACAACTATATATTCCGATTCCAAGGCAAGAACACATTGTATTATCAACATTTCAAAATGAAGCCTTTGCCATATTGGAGAATACTAACAATCTTGCTGGAATTTATGAATATAGTTCTCAGATTCACGATAAACTTCGAGTGAAAATAAACATGCTAAGTGAAATTATTACCCCACTGACCGGAGTTCAAATAATGGACACTCCAGTAGGCCGGCTTCGCCCCATCTTATACAATTTTATAGTAGAAAATATAAACAAAAATCACACACGTCATTAAATCAGTTAAGAAAATTTGAAACATAAAAATTAAATGTTGTGAGTCAAAGCATTCTTAAAGATTTTACTAGTACCATGTTATTACAAATAATAATGAAAACTTAATGTATTATGATTCTAAGTGCTTCGACCTTTCGTAAATGCATTAGCCAATTTTTAAAAAAGTAAATTGCTTTATTATGGAATAAATAAATAAATAAATAAAACATTTAAGAATTACGGTAATAACCACAGCGCATAGATATTTCCTTATATCTTATTAGTTTGGTGATTAGGATAAAAATTCAGAACGAAAAGTATCAAGCGACAGGAACAAAACATTATCATAGTAGTATTCGCAAAAATTTAACTATTATTCACAAGGTGGCTTCTACTGCGTAAAATAGCTTTTAATTTTTAGACTAATTTATAAAAAACAGTTATGCATATCTCAGAAGGATCATATTGAAGTCTACAACATATGAGATTGCGAATGAGATACCAGATATAGACTCTAATAAAACGATAGAATAATAATTCGGTACAAATTCTTTATTAAATAATAAATTAGTTTATCATCTGATTGCTATAAATGAGGATTTTTTCGACTGCAGTCTTCAACTTCGCGGGGATACATAGTTCAATTGCTAAATGGAACAATATGCTATATTAAATATTTTATTTGTATTTTAAAAGATTTTAAACTTGTGGAAACTAAAACATTTTGCGTCATAATATGAATTTTATCTCGTTTCTAATCATGTTCAAACTGTATTTGAGATTAGAATAATCATTTGCGATTTTAACAATTCATAAGAGTTTTAAACAAAAATGGAAAATTGTTTAGTCAAATAAAAAATCCCGCTGCGGAAAACAAATTGCAAGAAATCACTTATTCTTATTATAAAAAAAATATATTGTCATAGACCTAATGTGGTTACTGTCCAACATGTCGATGGCATTTTTGGTTTAGAATTGGAACTTTTATATTTTTAGGATAGTTTGCACGGGGATATCCCGGTATATATCATTAATCACGGACGCATTTTTATAATGCAATCAAGTGAACTGATGAGAGCAGTGTGCCCTCAACATATTGGACAAAGCCTGGTTTTTACTCCATCAATGATGGACTGGATTGCAGTCAAGTGCACGATGGGAGACCTACAGCTTAAGGTGGGTTCCGAACAGCCAGAACCTCGGTAAAGGTACATAGAAAAATTTCCAGAGATACCGGCTCAGAGATCGAACCCCGGACCTCAAAGATGAAGTCCGAGTGTCTTATTAACTGAGCCACTGAGGCTCTGATTTTATTATTAGTATTATTAAAAAAAAAAAAAAATTTAAATTTTAATGTTGTCACAGGCTTAAGATGGTTAGAGTCCAACCTGTCGAAGACATTTTTGCTTAGAGTTGGAGTTTCCCATATTTTAGAATAGTTTTGCACGGGGCTGTCCCGGTATATATCATCAGTCACGGACGCATTTATAATGCAATCAAGT
>JAAAKG020209665.1:0-48096 GCA_010014905.2 Druon quercuslanigerum | reverse complement strand
ACGGATGAAATAGTCGTTCAGCACAATTTTCCGACTGAACGACAGCAGGAGTTTCACAAGCTCATTCAAATGGACGCGGCCTTGTTTCACGGAGGAGGGACATACTGTCTTCGCCGCCGCCGGCGTTAAGTACGCGGATTGCGGCCTGTGCCACTTGTACTCTCTGTCATCAAGAGCGTTTTGGTACAAGGGACACCGAAAACAATATCGCAGACGACAACCGATAAATGAGTATCACTTCCCGAACACTTCACTGGAATCAAGAAACAAAACTAGTGAAAACTATTTTAAAGAACTGAGAAACACTCAAAGATGACAGGCGATGACCGACTCTGAACTGCTGGACGAACTAACAAAGAGAACTGAAAGAAAATGTTAGAATTAAAGGTGATGTAGAGGTCAGGGTGGGTTCTGGGCCTCTTAATATTCTGCTGCGAACTGAACCACGAGAGTTCGAGCCCGCCGATTGGCTGCGAGCACTTCAAGGAAGTCGCAGCCGAGCGGTGGGCGGCGTTAGCCAGGCCTGCTTGCCTCAGTCTTGCTTCAGTTTCCTAAAACATGACCACTGTCTTAATTAAATATTATTTTTCTCATCTCAGCGGCCGGTGGAGATGTTTACCTCTGGAATGTCAATACGGCCGACGCCCGAGTTAAAAAACCGTTCGAGCCAGGCCTGGGAAATTGAAAACTCATTAGGGAGGGCCGATGAATCACATGGGTGAGAAAACTCGTCGTTTAATGAATCCGTGAAATCCGCATTTGGTCACATAAGACCTTCACTCAAATTGTCCCTTTCAGGAATTTTTGAGTGGAGGTCGCGTACCTCCAATGCTTTGATTTCACGGTTCTCAACTATTTCTCTGGCATAGATTGGCCGAAAAATGGAATTTTTGAGCTTTCATTTTTTTTGTATAATCAAAATTAGAATTTTAAACATTTTGACAAAATCCAAGAAATTTTCATGATAATCTTTTCGGGCTTTGAAAAATGAACGTTTTTCTTCTCCTGATTTGTTTTAATATCATGTGTTCTTTGGCTTGTAATATTCATTTTGTTTATTTTATTTTATTTTGAAAATGCTATAATTGGTAATTTTTATTTTATCGACAAAAGTCAAGAGGAAAAATTGTTCGAGTTTTCAAGTACTATGAATAACCGTACATAGAATGTTTAAATCTTGTAAAATATACTCTTAAATATTTTGATAATGTGCTCACTGTTTGAATTTTCATCAAAAATATCTGGTTTATGAACTTGCTGTTTCTTTTTAGGCCTTAAAAAGGTGTGCCAAAGCAGAATCCAATCTGATCCATCTTTTAAAAGTTATCCTGCATATAGAATACAGTCTACAGACTACAGACAGACATACACAGACATCTTCATGAAAATAATTTTTTCTGACTCAGGGGGACTCAAAACGTGGAGATTTGATAAAAACAGACAAAGTAAAATTTTACAAAAATTGCACCTTTTTGAAAATGATCGAACTTTTTGAACTTTTGTCTAATTAGGAAATTTTATAAGAATAGTTTCAAAATACGTATATTTTATATCTAGTAGAAATTTGGATTGGAGTTTCTTAACCTATTTGAAAAGTTTTTTCTTCATTTTTTTTTAAATTTTTAACATTTTAAAAAGCATATAACTTTTTGAATTTTTATCGAATTCAAAAATTGAACCAAGATATTTTCTAAATGTATTTAATATCTAGAAACGAATGTAAATGAAATTTCCTAATCTATCAGAAAAATATTTTTGTCCTTTTTTCTGAACATTTTCAAAATTTTCAGAAGTATATAACTTTTCTAATTTGCATTGAAATTGAAAATTTTAGAGGGATAATTTGCAAGTCATGTACCCATCTATAAGAAACTTAAAAAAAAATTCTAAAATCTGGAAAAAACAAATGTTCTAATTTTGATAATGCTCTAAAATTCTTAATTTTGGTTGGAAATATCTGCTTAACGAACTTAAACTTTATTTTGGAAACCTTAAGATGTGTATTATAGGCTGAATCCATTGGAAAAAATCAGAGAAAAAATTTGGACGATTACGTTACACTCTCATGAATGAGAATGTAAAAATTTAGATAAATGCGTAAAAAGAAAAATATACGAGTTTCGTAAAAGAGCGAGAATGCGTGAGATTTTCAATTTTATTGAAGTAATAAAAACGCCAAAATGGAAAAGAAAGAACGATTTGTGTAATTTTCACAAAATCTATAATATCATCTCTGTATTTTATTTATTGTCGCTTAAAGGTAAAATTTTTTAAAAATTTTTGAAGCAGGAAAGAACATATTATTGTAAATTAGTACAAGGTGGAATTTCTTTCACTATCTCAGCCTTCTTCAACCGACACCAGTAAATCCGGTTCACTCGAGACCCTAATATTTTCAATGAAATATTAAATCAAGGTTGCTTACTTTATAGCATTAGAAATACGGTATCCGAAACTCTGTATTGCCTTCACCTCATCCCATCTCTTAATTGTAAGCACTCGTTTTTGTCAATAATGAGATTGTCACTTGTACGTATAAAATTGAAAGACTCGGCATCTTACTAGTTACACCTTAAGATTTTTCATAACAATCAGTTTTTATTCTTCGGCAAAGTCACACCTTACGAATTTTGATAAAAATACGATTTTTGTCAATGGCAAAATGAATTTTTTTATTTGTGTTGTGCTCTTAGCTTGTGTGATATGTGTTTATTCTGTTGGTAAGTAGAATTAAATATCATGTGATTATTTTCTGAGTATTTTTCTGAGCATTTTCTGTTAATTGAAGAGTTAATTTGATCGATAGTTTTCATTTAAAATTTCACAGATTATAGAATGCTATCTACAGTGACCAATTGTAACTAAATCTGATGATAAAACAGATGTATTTAAATTATTCGTATCATATATGTAACACCTATTTTGAGATAGCGTATATTTTTGAAAATGGACTTTTCTTTTGATTTCTGTAATAGCTTAATGGGACAAGCACCCGACCGACAATCAGAAGTTCTGTGGTCCGATTCCCAGTAGAGTGGAGTTAAAAGATCTTTTTTAAGAAAAATATAATTTACAAAATCATGCATCCTTTATGGCTGTTTCTAGCTTAGAAGATATCTACGTTCTTCTGAGTTAGGATCAAAACCATTTTTTTCGTGTTTGCGAGCCAATTTTCCTACTTAGTTATTATTTATGATATGAAAAGATTTTTAGTTCCATGTTAAGTAGAAAATATTCCATATTTTGCAAAATTAAAAAGTTAATAATTAGGTGCTACTTTTTGGAATGTTTTTTTAGAAATAAACTCTTTTCTCACGTTTTTTGGCCTCAGGAAAATAAATAAACTGAAAAATTACAATAAGATTAATGAAATTTGAAGTTTACTTTCACGAAATTTTGCAGGAGTGTTTCTTAATTGGTTCGGTCTCTTTTTTTTTAATATTATAAAACAGTTGTTATTGCTCACAGAAAATAATGTCCTAATATGAAGCTCCTCTTTACACTTTGATCCTGTAATGTGACGAATTTCACTTTACAAATTTGCACTTTAGAATGAAAAGCGACAAAATATGGAATTTACAGGGTATTTCATTCGAAAGTTTGTCTTTCTTAGTAAGAAATTAATCTTCTTAATTCACCTTCTTGGTTAAAAATTTATTTATTTTGTTAAAATTAATCTTTTTAAGTAGAAAAGTAATGCTTTTGGTTGAAAATTTACCTCTTTGGCTTCGAAATTAGTTTTTTGATTGCAAATTAATTTTTTTAACTGAAAAATTAACTACTTTCTGTCTAGAGTAAAATTTATGTATTTTGTTGAAACTTTTTTATTTTATGGTAGAATGTTCATCGTCTTGGTATCACCTTTTTGGTAGATAATTCAGCTATTTGGTTAAAAATGCCCTTAAAAAAGAAACGAGCTTAGTTAAATTTTTATTAAAAAATTAATTTTCCATAAAAAATACTTTTACACGAACAAAATGAATCTACAAGCAAGAAAATAAATTTGCAACGAAAGATTAATTTATTACAAAAAAAAACATTTTCTTTAATTGATCTAATTTGTTAAAAATGTGTCTTTGTCTGATAGAAAATTTACCTTTTTGGTTAAAAATGTGTTTTGTTAAAAATTATTGTTTTTTGTCAGAAAAATAATTTTTTAAATGAAATTTCATTTCTCTGTTTGAAAAGTAATTAGAAACTTATTTCTGTAACATAAAAGAAGCTATTCAATTTTTTGTTGAAAATTCATATTCTCGATTAAAAATTTAAGTGTTTAGTTACAAATTTATTTTCTTGATTAAATATGCCTCAATTTAGTTAGAAGTTAATTCTTTTGGCTAAAAATGTATCAAATTGTTTTCGAAAATTTGTTTTGTGTTGTTAAGATTAATGTTGTTACTCAAAATGTAAATATTCCTTTATTGCTATGAAATTGTTCTCTTCAGTTGAAAATTCACTCATTTTGAAGAAAAATCGTCTTTTTTAGTATAAAGTTCAAAATTGTGTGCTTATAATATGAAATTTTTTTGTTGAGAATTCATTTATTTTGATCAAAGATCTATCAGTTTGGTTGCAAATTTAAATATTAGATCCAATTTTTTTTTTTGAAAATCATTAGATATTTATTAGCTTATTTAAATTTTTAATTGCATTTAAAAAAGTATTATTTACGAAAATACACATATCTCTATGATGGAAGTTGTATATGTGCTTAGAAAATATTAAAAAACAATAAATATGAACAATAAAGTCCAGTTAATAATTACTGTGCGCATATATCATACGATTAAATAAATTAATATAACATTACTATGTATTGCTTATGTTTTTAAACTTTCCAATAATTTTGAACTTGTGGATAATATATACTGCTTTTTTTCTCCAGTGGTCGAAAAACTACACAAAAAAGTTGTAAACAATTATGGTGGCAGCCTATGATGGTAACCTCTTTTTAAAATAATGAAGAGTTTTTCGTCGAAACCAGACCTTACCAAATCTTTTCCCTGCCCGAAAAACTACCCAAAAAACTTTCAAAGCATCAATTTTGACCATGCTACCGGAAGTAATACATTCTTTCCTGAGTATCACGAGAAGTGTAAACAAACTCCAACTTTGACGGCATTGGCCTCTTTTTTTAAATAGAAAAGAGTTTGTCGTCAAAATTATACCTTTTATGTTGTCTCTGGTTTAAATAAATACCCAGAAAATATTTAAAACGTGAATTTAAATCATGATGCTGCAAGTAATGCAATATTTTCAGAAACTTATTAAAAAATGTAAATAATTTTCAATTTCGGTGGCATTTCACCTATTTTAAGACAAAAAAGAATTGTTCGCCGAAATAAGACCTTACCAACTCTTTTCCCGGTTCAAAAAACAACCTCCCAATCTTTTAAAACATTAATTTCAATGCTTGTACCGGAAGTAATGCATTATTTTCTGAAAATTTGAAAAAGTCTACAACATTTCTAAATTTGGAGGAATTTCACCCTTTTTTTTAGAAGAAAATAAGTGTTTGTCATCAAAACCTTTTAACAAAAGGCGTACACAACTTTTAAAAGATCTTTTAAATCATCTTTTAAAATATCTTTTAAAATAACTTAAAAGTATGAGAAGTGGAAATAATTTGAACGTTGGTAGCACTTAGCCTCTTTCTAAAAATGGATAAGAGTTTATGTTCAAAATTAAACCTTGTGAGTTCTCTTCCCTGTTTGAAAAATGATTAAATATTTCTAAACATGAAATATAATCATGCCACCAGAAAGAATGCATTATTTTCTAAAAATTATGAGAATTGTGAAAAACTTCTAAGCGTTGCATTTAGCCTATTTGAAAAATACATCAAAATTTTTTGTCTGAACGAGACCTGTTATGCTGTCTTCTATTATCCAAAAAATACAACAAAAAATTAAAAACATTTGTTTAATTCATGACGCTGTAAGCAATGCATCATTTTTTTTAAAGTTATGAGAAGTGTAGAAAATTTCCAACTTTTTAAAAACATAGCCTACTCCCTTCGCTGTGTTCATTCGTAATTGTAATGTTGAATAAAATGTTTTAAAGAAAATTTTAATTATGATACTGGAAGTGAAGCATTATTTAGACCCGTAGACATAATGTACCCTTGAATAAAGGGTGCATATCTAGGGAAAATTTAGCATTTTACGATCGATTTTGTCTCGTTTTGACAGTCGTGGAGCGTTGGAACGATATTTTGCTACAACTGATCACCTGTCAAAACAATTGTTCGGTCTTAACATAGCAATAAGAAAATTAATACAATTATATTTACCCAATTTTAAATTTTCTTTAACTGGATAGCGCGTATTATTGATTTAAAAAATTAGTAGTTCGTATTACAATATGAAAATTAAAGCAGGAATCCTGACGACCATGTGATGGACGTCTTACTCTACATTTGGATGGTTCAACATTTTCGTTCTCGAGTTTACATGCAGATCACCTGAAAATTTGTTTAAATCGACAACAAAATATATCTATAACTATTCGCTCTCAATAGTTGGCCCAGCCCTCTTGATAAATCCCAGTACGTCAGTCAACGATAGCGTTTTAATTTCCTGAGGTTCCATAAAATGGATTCCAACAGTTTTCTGCATAAAAATATCTTATACTGGGAACTGAAATAATAGAGGCAAGGGTGTTTCATCATCCCTGCCGTATTTCATGCACTCTATAGCAGAAAATTCACAGTATGCTCCAGTTAATAAATGTTGCTATAGTTTGTACATAATTTCAAAAGCCTTCTTCTCAGTTCCTCTCTATATGAGTCTCAAAGTGTATTTTTCGGGTTTCTGATCTTTGAAACCGGCGGTTAGCCTAGGTTTAGCTAAAAGAACATATATTTGGGGACAAAGAGAGAATCCACATAAAAGACTCCAGTCAACTCCTTCGAGCATAGAGTCAGATTGAGAATCTCACTCCTGTGTTTATTCTGAAATGTGGGAGTATTACCTCGATTCAGAATCTTCATCTGATTGCTAGCTAGTTAATCAAAAAATCTCTTCCTTCGGCATTAAAATTTATGCTCCCCCAAACTGTATGATAAGAGCTCACATCACAACCCAACAGCAGAGGAATCTTTTTCTTCTGGCATTACCTGGGAAATATTTAGGTGCAGTAACTACCTCTAGACATTCTCCGCTTCTGTTCCTGAGACTCATCTGCATAACAGAAAGATACTTGGAACAGAGCTTAGACACTCTTTTAAAGAAATTATTTTAATTCTTATATTTTATTAATATATTTATTAAATTATTGAATATTAATATGTTAATATTATAATAATTCCCTCTTTTTAAGAAAGAGCATGCCACTAATCCTTTCCCCGTATAACCAGGGTTATTGGATTGAAGCGAGACCTGTTTACATCACTAACATGAGTCTGGCTAGAACCGTTGAAGTGCCCTAACTGTGGTGCTCAGCCATTGGAAGGCTAACCTTCGAAATTTTCTGGCCCCATAAGGATCCCAGTTTGGTCATTCGAAAAGTAACCCTGCCTGTCATGAAATAGCGCTGGGATTCTAGAGCTGCAAGGGTTCCCATTTGAGGATTTGGAGAAACAAAATACCAGGATTCAGCCTCTCCCCTTCGGCCTGTATCCTTGCCTGTCGAAATACGCCTTCTGCGAATCCGCTTTCGGGTTCCATTTCGGAAATCCAATGTGTTTCAGAATGTTCTTCGGATTCTCGGGGGTACTGGGATTCAGTACGGTCGCTCTGCACTACCTCTGCGGACATTGCGACCTCTTGAATTTTAAGCTTTGTCTCTTTTTAAGCATAAACAATAGAGTCCTTTCCATTAACCAATCTCTCGACCAGATGTCCAGATTCGTGTTAATCTCTTCAGAGATTGTCTCCCTAAACCTGTCCAGATCCTCGAAAGGATGAAAGGCTTCAGGATAACACGAAGCGACGACAACTCTCACCAGGGAGTTGATGGCCATTTGTGCGACAGTAAGACCCTTCTTCTGCCGTTTCAACTCCCTGCTGAAGGGAGTTTCTCTGAAGGCCTCTAAAGGCTCAAGGTGCAGAAGTTACAGCCACTGCCCCCTGCGGGGCCTTGGCTAATTTTTGAGAGACGCGCTTTAGGTTATCTCTTCTTTTGTGCTCCGCTAAGGTGCCTCTTCCTGACGGAGATTTCTCTTCGCTGAGCTTCTATCTTGCCTACAGGATTGTTGCTATCTCTATCATTTCGCACCGTTTCCGGCGTATTGCCACCTAAGGAGCCTTCCACTTTCAGCGGCGGGTTAAAGGAGAGTCCCGAAACAAGCTAATTTAATATAAAATAAAAAACAAAATAATTGCTAATTTGAATAGTCCAGATATTTTCTACTTCAATAAAACTAATTTCTTGGTAACAAAAAACTCATTTAAAACGGCATAATTAATTTTTTTAAAGTCATAAATGTTCAATGCATGAAAAATAGAAACTTTTTACAAAACAAAGTCATGATTTAACATTTTTAACTTTTTTGAAATAATAAGAAGGCCATATTGAGAAATTGTTAACGTAAATAGCTGTTTTTATGTTCAAAATATTGCCCTATCATTGTGTGAACAAAGTTAAAAAAAAATTAAAATTTTGTTAAATCTTAAAAATATAGGAGATAAATAACCTTTTCAAGAAAATTCGGTTTTCGATTTTCAAAATTTGGTTTTGTTGTATATTTTTCAACTCTTTCATGGAACATTGCAATAATTTAGCGTAATTTATAAAACTTATTTTCCTTGAATTAGCATCAGTTTAAATGAGTATGAAATTTAGCTGCTATCGGATTAGTAGAAAATTAATGGTTTAAAAGTTGAGATGTTTTCCAATTCTGTTGTAGAAAGCTACTAATTGTTATGTTAAATAAAAAAACTCGTTGGTGTTAGATTCTTAACTCTATTGAAAAAATAAGTAGGTCACATTGTGACACTGCAAATTGTCGTAGCCTGCCTTTACTTTCTGAGCGGTGCCTTCTAGTTGTTTGAACAAAGTTCAAACAAATTTTATTCAGCGTCTTCATGCGCTACTTTTCAAGAGGTCTGTTTTGAATTTTTAAAACAAATTTTGATTGTATATTTTCACTTTTCGAAAGAAAACTCCAATTTGATTAGGATACATAGTTAAAATTATTGGCCTTCAATTTTTTCTCTTACGCAAAACATAATTTCAGTTTTCTTTAAATTAAAATTTATAAATTCATTTAATTACAAGTGGAATTTTACTGATTTCATTAGCGAAAGTGAGCCACCTAAGATTATTAAAAAAATCATAATTCAATTAGTCGAGATATTACCTGGTTCAATAGTAGAAAGCAACGAATCGCTTGATACAATTATAAAAATAAATTTAGTTAGGATTGTTTATATTAATTAGAAAAAGGTTTTAAAACACAAAACGTGCGAAATAGAAATGTTTAATAAAATAACTAGATGGTCTCATATTTTTAGCACTCTTAAAACAATAAGAAGGCCCCATTTTGAAATTGTAATTGTAAAAATTATAAAATTGTAAAAATGGTAAAATTGTAAAAAAATGGTAATAAAATTATTTTTTAATGACAATGGTTTATAGGGTCATTAATTAATCATACATATTCAGTATCCTCATACGCTACTTCTCAAAAAAATTCTGTTTTTGATTTTCAATATTCTATACGACTATACATTTTTCTAGGTTTCCATAGAAAATTAGAATTACTTGAGATAGCATGGATATACAGGGTGGGCCATTTAATTGTATCCACCCCAAAATCTCCGGAAATAAGCTGTCAACAAAAAAATTGTTTGGACAAAAGTTGCTCAGGACAATGGGTGCCATCTTTCTTCAAAATCGGTTTTGACCTTGAGAAAAATGTTCAAAGTTATTTGAATGTCACATTGATTTTCTTAAATTGGAACCCCTATTTTTGATATTAGATTCTAAAATCAAAATTTCAAAAATCATGCAGAACATGATCTTTTTGTTTTATTTTTTTAACACGTTTGGGCAAAACAAAGCTGGGTTGGATTTGGGATCAATAGAGTTGATCACCTTGATCCTGCGGCCAACTTAAAAGGTCATTCGAAGGTCAAAACTTTTGTTTTCTTTAACTCATACACCCGAAACCAAACCCACAGACTCACAAGCTCCAAACAAACAAACTCCACACTTTGACCTTAGAATGACCTTCCAAGTGGGCTTTAAGGTCAAGGCAATCAAGGTCTTTTGTCCCAAATTCACCACAGGCTTATGTTGCCTAAACGTATTAAAAAAATAAAACAAAATATCATATTCTGCATGATTTTTGAAATTTGACCTAGATTTAACCTTTATTTAGGCTCGTGAAAATTGTCTCTAACTATCATTTCGGACGATATATTTCCCGCTATTCAAGAATCTAATGTCAAAAATAGGGGTTCCAATTTTTAAAAGTCAATAACAACTTGAAATAACTTTAAAAAATTTTCTCAAGGTCAAAACCGATTTTGTAGAAAGATGGCACCCATTGTCCTGAGAAACTTTTGTCTGAACAATTTTTTGTATACTGCTTATTTCCGGAGTTTTTAGGGTGGATACATTAAAATGGCCCACCCTGTATAACAAATATATTACGTAAAAGGCTGTGCAGAAATAATAAGTTGTCGTACTAGAAAATATTTCCAGAGCAAAAATTTGAATTTTGTATCATAGTTATATAAATTTTTTTTAAGAAATCTATTTTTAACTTAATTAATATTCTCTTGAATGAAATAATTATTTTTTTGATTTCACAAATTCTTGAGACTTGTTTCTTTTATGGACGAATTAATTTAGTCAAATACGTTCTGATCAATGCAAAAAGCAATACATTAAATAAAATAAATACTTCTGTTAAGGACTAATCAGATTACAGCGTAATCAGACCTATTGATTCAAGAAAATGATTTCCTTTTATCTCGTAATATTTTTATTATTTCTAATTTATAAGTAGGGTAAATTTTTATCAAAAAACTTTCCCCTCAGCCAAGAATTATAAATTAACCAAGTATTTTTGTAAAAGTAAAAAACGTGAATGTTTTCTTAAAACCTTTAAAAATTCTTTAAAAGCTTATACATTTGTTTGCATAATGTTCAAAAACTTACATTTTGTTTTCAATTTTTATGAATATTTTCAAATTTTTAATTATTTTCGAAGCTCTTTAAAATGTTTAAATGTATCTCAAACTTACTCGCATTGTTTCTAAACTTTTGCAATCCTTTAAATCATCAAACATAAATGATCAATTTTAAATCAAACAATTATAGTTTTATTTAAACCAGTTAAACTTTTCAAAGAGAAAAATTATCGAACATGTTTTAAACTGACTCAAATTACTAATTAAATTTGGAGAAAAAAAAATGAAAATTTGTGTCGATATTTTAAGAAATATTTTGAAACTATCTTTAAAAATTGATTTTTGGAAAACAAAAAAACGTCTTTAGTTTCCCCACAAATCCTAAAAAAAAGATTCTTTTCTTGAAATATTTCAAAATTCTTAAATAATTTGAATTTGTTTAAATTTTAAAAACTTAAAGTTTGTTTTTAATGTTTAAAAATATTTGTAAAGTTTAAATTATTTTTAATCGCTTAAAACCTCCTAAACCTTCTATGCAAATATCTTTAAAAATTAACCCATTTTTTTCTATAATTGAAGGGAAAAAACATTCTGCATAAGCTTCTTAACCTTCTAAATATCTTTTAAAATATTTTAATATTTTTCCAAAACTTTTTTAGAAATAATTCTAAATAGTTAAAAAAAATTGCCATCAGATCTTCGGGATTCATTGTTGGATAATCTGTAAAATATTTTAAATTGATTTTTAATCTTTCAAAATCCTTTAGGTGCAGAATCTCTCTTGCGTAGCGTGTTATTAAAATCTGACATCCACTTGAAGTTTTTGATATTTCTTACGTATAGTTGAATATAAGGTGGACCATTTTTTATTTTTCGAACTTCCTTTTGAAACTCCTTGATCCCCGGTAGTATAACAAAGCTGAAACGGCACGAGTTGCAGTTATCCTGAAAGGGAATTGGTTTAGTTTTATAATAAAAAATAAATATTTTTTAAATACCTCGGCTGCTCTTAGCAAACTTACATTCTTGATTGCGCTGTAGCAGCTGCTCTTAAAATTTGGATTTTTTCTGTATAAAGCACAGTTTCGTGCATGAACGAAGGAAGATAATATATTTTTCTTAAGCATCCTTTTTTCCTGAGGCTTCTATACTTAGTAATGGTAATCAAACTTTTTTTTTGTTTAAACGACGTTCTAACTTCTGTTTGTGGTTCTTGCCGTAATGGAATTGATACGGGTAATGGAATTGCAATTTCTTTCTGTGAAGTTGTGTCCACTTCTTTATCAAAGCCAAATCACTCAAATTGCTTTCATTCATCGACAAGCTAACTGCATTCATCATTGCCGAAGAATCCAATGATTGCAAACAATCGGATATCATTGCATTTTCTACAGGTTCGAGTTTATCATCAATATAATCTGGATCTTAAACACTGTCATCAAAGTCTTCTAACTGATCATCAGATTCAATCGAATTCATCAACTTTTCAATTTGCTAATCAGTCATTAAAGATAGCTTTCCTTTTTTTGCTTATGCCAGTGTTTATTTGTTGCGCTTCGTCAAAACATTTTTTAGAAGCGAAAGGTACACCCACGAAGTACTACAAGGAGACTCAACGCCTATGGCGCGGATCGCGGAAAACAGCCCACAATCGGGATCCCCTGTCCTCGGATTTTCATTTATTCCCAGACGAGAGCGCTACGTGCGGAAACTGTAGGAACGACGAGATCACGTGACGTCGCGGAATTTTTTTACCGGTAAAAACATAACCTAAAATCTGAGCGTGCAATGGTGGTGCAATAGTGCTTTGTGATGAAAGTTGCTGAAGAAGTTCGTGGTTTTCGTGGTTTTCATTACAAAGTTCGTGCTGTCACACAAAATGTCCATTTGCTTTTGCAAGGGCTGCGATTCGGGCAGCAAGCTACAGAAAGAGTGAGATGGACGCAAACTTAGTTTATTTACACCACCCGCGGTAAGTATTAGTCCAACAAAAAGATGACAAAAATAGTTTTAAACACGTTTTAAAACTAAAATTGAAAAAGACTACAGGTGTTTTTATGCTATTAATTAAAATGTTATTCGCGTGGGTAATTTTTACAGGAAATGTTGCAACGCTGTTTGCAATTATCTTCCATGTCTATACTTACATTTCATTATTTTTTTATTCTTCATGTTTATGAGGAATTTTTATTATCATTTCGTGATGACACCCGCTGACACCCGACATAACCAAACTTAACCTATAACGGCAATCGATGGTCCACACTCCATAGCAGACGACAATTTCTAATTGCACATTTTCACGGAAGGGGCGCTCGCATCGCGGAATAAATGAAAATCCGAGGACAGGGGATCCCGAAATGGAGCCAGCTGAATACATGGCGTTGAGTCTCCTTGTAGTACTTTGTGGCTACACCACATTTTTTCAGCTCAGTCACTAACACCGTCTGCGGACGGTCTAAATACAAACACGATTCGAACAATTAAAACATTTTTGATCCATTTAACTAGAAGCAAATTATCAAAGTAAACCATCAAACTACTTATCAGAAAAATTTCCGAGTCTATTGAGTTACAGAAAAGTATTTGTTTTTAAATATTCATTTGCACTAAAATCACAAATAATTTTTGCGCCTGTTCAAACACGCACCGTTCGATAGGAACATTCAATCTACGAGTAACATTCCTTGTCGATGAAAGAGCGAACGATTTTAAGTTTGTTTATAATTGGAGTTTACTTATGATCGTCTCCAGACGGTCCTAAGTGATTAAGGATCAAGTAAAATAATATCGACTGCTTCATACAATATGGAATTAAAATTGGTTGGGTTTGTATAAAAAAGTCAGGTTTCCGTTAACTGAATTAAGGAATTACGGTATTAACAAGTATGTTTTTATCGATTTTAACATCTTGAAGTTTGGATATAAAATATAAACAAAAGCAGGCCATTCTGATGCACTAGTAAAATCTTTTGGAATTCGTTGAATCATTTAGTATTGTGTAGAATTATTAGAAAAATTGAAATATCACCTTTTTATTTTCTATTAAAATCATTTAATGCAATTATTATTGTTTAACTTTGCAAAAGTGTATTTTTGATTTAATATTAAAATATATTTTTTTTTAATTTTGCTCTCACACAAAATGTTCACTGTGACAGCACATATGGTAGCACGCTGTGCTGCACATCGTCCAAACCGAGTGTTGTCACCTTCAGTGAATATTGAGAATCCTCACCTCGTATATACACCGTGTGGCGTTTTTGTCGACACATCGTGTTGGCACATGGTGCAGCTAAAGTGCGCATGTGCCATGATATACTTCGTTAACTCAGTTTTTCTCGAAAGATTGACTCTATGCAACATTATTATCACCAGATTCGTCATCAGCGTTTCGAATTCTATCAAAAAAGGCTAGAAGCATTTAGGAGGCAAGAATGATGTAATTTTTGTGATCACTGAACATTTTTATAAATGAATTTACAAAGAAATGTGAGTCGTGAATGAATGTTCTAATGCTAATTTTTGTGAAACAAATTATTTCCCTACTTTATGAATTTCCACTTCTAACTGATTTTAAAGTTTTTTCTACTTGTATTTATTTGCATTTTCTTTACAGTTTTATTTCCTAAACATGTCCTTACATTTGTTGTTGCTCGATTTTTTTAATGTTGTTCAAGAAATCTTTCCTAATAGATTTCTATCTTTCCTTTACAGAACCAACTATTAAAGGTCCACAGGATCGCCAAATTAATCACTTAATCGCGGCCTATACTTTTGCTCCAAACGACAATGCAGGTAAGATGATGAGAAACCCAAAATCAAATCGTCAAGAATTATTATAGATTTAATTTCCAGGGATGGTCCGTACGCGAGTAATCGAACTGTAGATAATACACCATTATCTGATATTATGCGATCCGAGGTTTAAATGGTATTCTTGGCTAAAAATGTCTAGAAATGTCCCTGAACAATATTAATATTGAGAATACTGTCTTAAAAAAGTTTCCAATAATTTTTTTAACCGTTTTGGGTTATAAATACATTATTTGAAACAAACCAAACTCAAGATATTTTTTAAAAGGTTTGGACAAAGACGAAAAAGAATATGTCTGTATACTTTTCTTCAAATTGACCTTATTAAAGATATAACGTTACTGACAATCAAATTTGCACTTGAATGTATATATATATATATATGTAAGTTGCTTTTTAAGGCGCATACTCGTCGCAAGACAAATACAATTTTTAATCGAAATAAAACTTTTTTCACGGACAAATTTAAAAGACGATTTGTCTTTATAACTAAATATGGTATATTGCACAAAAGTTGTGCTTAAAAGACTAACTTGAAAACAATTAATTTTACAGAAAAAAAGTCTTGATTTGAATATCTAAAATATTTTACGGAATATATATTTTTTTAATATTGTTTTCCAAGCCAGCGCAGCTATTTGTTATTTTTTTATTGGATGTGAGTAATCTTGCTCTTTTAACTGGTCTTCAAAATATTAAACAAAAGGACAAAATCACAGATGTTTTTTTAAAATTCTTTTTTATCCTTTTCCGAAATTTTGATATTGGTAAACCACTACTCTACAATGAAAAAATTATTTTCAAACTCCTAGCCTGAAAAATGTTTTAACCCACATTAAACCGTTGGGATAACTTTTTATATCAGAAGAAACATTTTTTATATTTACAAAAAATAAAAAGATGCAGTTTTCCTAAAAAATCTTCGTTTTGCATTTCTAAATATTGATGAGAAGTTAATGTCCATGGATTATATTATTACAACAACTTGTAAGATTTGCTATGTTAAATTTACAAAATATTTGAAGTTAAAAAATATTAAGCACAATGTTTTCCTTACAGAATCATCTGCACAATCAGTCCCACGAAGGCCAGTCCCACGAAGGCCAGTCCCACGACCATCAGATGGCCCACTAGATTTCGAATACATTAAAGATAATGATCGCGTACATGACCTTTGGAAAAGAGAAATTGGATACGTCTTGGGTGGCCAGCTCTACAAAACTGGTCTTTTTGGTAATTTAAAAACTTAAATACTAAAACAAATATTAGAAAATTCTGCCAAAGCGTCTAGTTTTCTCCTAATTATATGTACAGATATAAAGGTAGCCCGGATTCCCTCCCTCCCCCACGTCTAAATACGAATTATGAGTCTCAGCTTTTCAAATGGAGACAGAATTCTAACCTTTATATTTTCCGCAAAACTTCCCCTCACAAACAATATAATAAAAATATCTGTCGACACTAGTAGCTTCTTCCATTCATTGAAAAACAACTAAAATAACAAATTGGAAGCGAAGAAATGACAAGGAGAAAAAAAGGCCATAGAAAACTTTTTCGAATCTTTCAACGGCACGGCAAGTCTTGGGCCTATAAGCAGTAATCACTCTAAACTCAGTACGCCACATGGCCTCTGCCTATTAACAGAAAAGTGCGAGTGAGACATCCTTTGCAAATTAAGTATGCTTAGGAGGTTATGCGAGTATGTTTTCATTAGCAACTACCCAAAGTTTTTAGAGCTGTCAAGCAAAATGCGTATGCACGTAAAAGTTTAAAATATAATATTCAGTACTTGCAGTTAAGGAAATACAACAAAATCTCGTTTTCAGTCCGGTATCGGGGTTCGCCTGCATATAGCTTTCGACTGAATTTGCGTGATCCATATGTAAACAGTCAGGGTCGCCTGAACTATTTTCAATTCAAATTCATAATATTGCTTCATATACTCAAATGAGTACTCGCGCAGTGTGGCCCTTTCAAGGCTATAGAATCACAACTGCTCGCGCAATGCCCCCTGAGAAACTGCGAAGGCCAACGGCTTTAGAAAAGCCGAGAACGGAGGGACAAAAAACGAGAGTTTGGTGTGAATAAGTTTAGTGGGTTCCATAAGATTACGGTAATCAAAGGAGTGCTTTATGAAAGTGTTAAGTGTAGATTGAACTTCTAATTGAAAGATTCCATATTTATACAATTTTATTCAATTATATACACTTTTATAACGCACTTTTTTGATATTCGCAATCTTATGTCATTCACTTAAATTAATAAATCATTTACATTACACAACTTTTACAAACTTTTAATATTTGGCAGCTCAAGAAATTTCTGCCAGTTGAAGCAGAAAAAAATTCGCATAGCCTGCTTGCGCACTAAGTGAAGAGTGATTACTACTAGCAGACCTGGCACATGCAGTCGATGCTAGTTGCTAGTAGGTAGAAACGATGGTTCAGCTTTTGAATGCCCTTAGAATTTTTCTCACTCATTTTTAATGTTTTTGTAATTATTGACGGAAAATAGTGAACAACCCTTTTTAGAATTTTCACATCGATTTCTTCAATTCATTCAGAAAGTTTGCTCATTATTCAAGAAAATACATCAATACCCAAAGAATTTTTCTGGTGTCCGGCATCCAGCTACTAGTCCTTGACCTTTTTAAGGACAAATGTATTCCGCTATGTCCAGAAGTCCATTAAAACTTCTGAGATAAGGAATAATAAGAATCCTTTCGTTTAAAATGTAAACAAAAATCATCATATTACGAATATCTTGGTTATTTTTCTTAAATCGTGGTCAGTTTTTTAACAACAGAACTTGAAAAAATTAAAGCTCGTTGCAATTACCTGAGCGACATTCGACTGCAAGTTGTTAATTCCGCTTAAATTCTTTGACAACTTGGAAATTGTGGATTGTTGCAATGAACAATGGCTGGCCCAGATGATTTTTATTAATAAATAAAAGCCAGACAAGTTCCTCTTAATGATATCAATTTTTCACAACGATTCACAGCGATAAGTTTTCGTCCGATCGGAAGATATCTTTAGCTTTCAAAAGATCTAACCTTAACATAGTCAATATACAAGTTATTATTTTCTCTGAAAAATAGATTCTAAAGTAAAACGGTGAAAATATGTAAATTTTATTAATAAATTCTGTTATTGAAATGCTGTCAATTGCAAACAGTTTCTCCTAAGAAACATAATCAGAAGACTGTTTTTCACATTTTGGACAAAAGGTATTTCGGGGACCCCTAAGTGCACTCAAAAATGTTAGTAGCGACCCAACTAATATTTAAAATGTCAGTTTCCTACATTACTTGTCAGGTTGTCAGGGATATTTTTTGGCTTCTTTTTCCTTTACATCTTTTACATAGTAACATTACCTTAATGACTGAATAATGCTTTCTGGAACAGGTCCGTTAGCGATAATCCAACCTCTTCCAGGCTATACGATTGTCCGCAATAAACGCATGATAGTTGCTACATATGACCAACACAAGTTTTGGATAATTCACCGTGCGGCGTACGCACATGAACTTCATAAAATACTGGGTAAATTAAAAAATAAAATAAAATTTAAAACAATTACATAGTAAAATTATTCTTAAGCGTCTAGTTTTTTTCTAATTAATGTGTGTTTAGAGATTCTATACAACTTTCTTCATATCAGGTTAATTAAGGTATTATGCGGCGCAAAAAAGTTCGTGCGAAAAATATCTAATTATACTTTTAAATATATGAATATTATTTTTGATGGTCTGACTCAAAATAGAAAACACTATTCGCATGAAAGAAACTTGAAGCGATAAATCATTTTTTATTTCATAAATATTGTTTTTGATCATCATTTTGTTTCTTAGGGAGAGTTAACAATATCACATCGAGCTTTAAAGGGTAGGGATTTTTAAATGGGAGTTATGTAGATAATTATACGAAAAAACTGATATCAATTTTTTCTAGGGAAAAAGATGCTCAGGAACATGAGTTAATTTATTTTTTAATAATAACTAAATGATAAGCAAATATGGTTCTTTGTTTATAAAATTTCTAGTTTGAAATTTTCTGAATGATTACAGGCTCTAAAAGCATTAGCTTTGATAATTGAATGACGCTTAGACAGGTTCTAAAAACGTAGCTCTCACTCTTTTGTGCTACTTTGCATTGTTGACGAGAAAAAATAAATAATAATATTTAAAGAAAGAATTTTTTCTGGGCTAAAAAATATCTATGTCCCAATAAAACTAACAGGATGCCTTTTTTATATGTCTGCAAACTGAAAGAAAAATATAAGAACAAATAAAAAAGCAGAACTTTCCAGAAAATCTTTTGTGTTTTTTCAGTCGAATTTTGAAAACATAAAAATAAAATTTGATGGAAAACGCCATATTTACATCTTGTTTAATATGTTCAAAAAGCTTTTGCGAATATAAAAAGCACATGCTATCAATTTCACGCAGCCTCCAAAAGTTTTAAGGACGAGAATTTTTTTTTAAATGTACCTTTTTCTTTTTATTCTTGAACGATGAAAGCTATCGCAAAATACTAAGACGTATTTTTTGACAATATTTCTAGACTTTTTAACATTAGTCTGAACATTTCTTTGTTTTCGAGCAAGCTGAAAATTCTCTTTTTCTAAAATGTTTTTTTTTAATGTTAAGTAGTGGTGTGTTTATACAGAAACTATCAAAGCATAAAAATTGGGTAAGTTTAGAAGTTATAAGTAAAAATTTAACGAAATTCGGCATGCGTCAAATTTAAAGAAAGGTGCTCGACAAAGAGTCGTCTGCACGCTATAATTATACTTCAATAATTATAAAAATTTTGGAAATCACATCTCATTTTGCCATTGTATTGCATTCGTTAAGAAGCGATGTGTTACAATTTTTATTTTTATTAAGAAAAATTTTAAGAGTGATACTCGTTCAGACTCACAGAATTAGAATTTCGTAATTAAAAATAACTTATTTATTATTTACAAATTTTTCTCATTTATGAGTCCAAAACAGTTCATCCATTTCAGCCAAGACAAGGCTCGTCATAAGACAAGTAAACGTTGTCTTATCCAATACAAGACTCGACTTGAGACAATTAAACTCTGTCTTACCTCTCTTGACCATAAAAGTAAGACGAAGGCCTTTGTCTCGACTCAGTTTTGAGACTCAGCTAGACAATGATTTCTCGGAGACGAACTTAAGACATCAGCAAGTCGAACACAAGTCGAAACATTTTCACTCGGCAAAGCAGTGTTGTTAAATCAACTGTATTTTTAGGGTTCATTCATGATAGTCATATTATTTTGATAAATTTGATATGAAGGGACAGAAAACCAAGTTTCGTATAAAAAATTATAAAAAGTATCATTAGGTTTTTAATTTTAGTCTTGACAATAAATGATCTTTTCTTGCTTAAACGAGACAATCAGCATTAATATTGCGTATTTTAAAAGTATAATTAGATATTTTTCTGACACCTGCGTCTTTGTGTGTCCATGATTCCTGAATATACATTTTCCCTCACTTAAAGTCGCGAGCAAAACAATGACTTCTCTTAAATTATTATCAGAATATAATTGTTTCTGAACGATATCAAATATATTTTTTTCAGTTAACATAATAAACTTAACCAAAGATAGGCCGAACATAATGTAATCTAAAATAATGCATGTTCCTCCATCTCACCAGGTCCAAACCATCCTGAAATTCTAAAAGCCCGCGCCGCCATAAAAGAGGAACCTAATCAGGGTAATGGCGCTTAAGAACACTGGCTGAAAATTAAAATAACAAAAAGCAATGTTAAGATAAGATAATAAATAAAAAGGTTTAGCATTGACACGAATTCTTTTTCATTATGCACCTTATTAAAGTTCCACATATCACTTAAAAAGATTATTTTATTATTCGCTATTACATTATATTAATATTTGATTAAATATCGGTAATGAAGACGCATGCCTGTAGTATGTCTCTATGCTGTCTGTAGGTACGATAAACTTCGAAATAATGACAATAATGATTGCGCATTGGGACATGTTTTAAGGCACAAAAAGAAAGAACAACTTCGTTAGTTAGCCATTTTGCTCAAAAGTTTTAGTTTTATCCATCGAAATTGCTTTTTACGAACAAATTTAATTTTTCAGAAAAAGCACACGATATATTAAAAAAATAGTAAGAAATAAAATCGCTTAACTCAGAATTTGAACCAATTTTTTAAACTTATTTGTTTAATCAAACACATATTTTTCGTTTTTTCGTGAAAAATTCTTTAAAAAAAAATCTCAATTTCTCGGAAAAACTATGCAAGATTCAAAATAGGAACTAATAAACAAAGCTGTCCCCCCAAATTAAAAAAAGAAAAAAAAATATTAAAAAGTAAATTAAGTATTGGCCCACGTTTGTTCGAGAATTCTTTCGTAAGTGTTAAAAATGACGATCCTCGTTAGCAAATATGGTGTTAGATTTTTCAGTGTAACTCTTCGTACCTGTTTAAAGTGAAAAACTATCTTTCTCTTTAATGTTTAAAGAGATTGAGTCAAGTAATTTGTCTTTCATGGTATAAAAATGTTAAAGTAAAAGACTCTTCGTTTCAATGGGATTTCGCACTTTGTAGAGATCACAAAAAAACATTTTTTTGTTTACTGTGAAGTACCATGGTATTCACGCTTAAACAGACATATTTTGACCCTAAGGACGTGAAGGTATTATTGAAAAAATTGCGGCCGTGCCCAAAATTTTTCTGTTAGAAAATGTATTAAAATGTCTAATTTTTAAACATTTCTTTCTAATTTCAGAATTACCTTTCTATTATTGACGTAACGCTGTAATATCTCGTAAAATATATATTTAAATAATTTCGATTAATAAAAATAGTAGGCCTAATCTGTGAAGATAATTAAAGTCACTTTGAATTAGAATAATAATATTAAAAAAGAACTAAATGATTTTCACAGAATTTAATATTTGAATAATTTATAAATGAAGTTGTTTTTGTTCTACCAGCGGAGTTAGATACACGTTTTTCTATATTAAATTTTTTATTTATTTTAACTCCGTTTAAGTCACGAATTCAAAATTGATGGTAAAGGCAGGTATGTGACATGTACATGGCCAAGTTGTGGTTATCTGTTAGGCACACGAAATAATTTGGGAAACCTTATTATAAAATTGCGCCCAGCATACAGGGCGGTCATAGGTTTACGGAAATAAGGGAGTCAGAAAGAGAGAGAGAGAGAGAGAGAGAGAGAGAGAGAGAGAGAGCCGGGCTATAGCAGTCGGAAAAGCGCGAAAGAGAGAGAGAGAGAGACAGTGGAGAAGAAGCTGACCTGTTATGTTGTTTTTTCATATAGCTCATAATAGCAGAGAGAAATGGATTCTTACGACTAAGGGACGAGCCAACAGTAGCGGACAATCGGCAAGACCCCGATTTACTGAAGAGTCGTCTAGTTATCAATGCACCAGATACCGTCAGAGCCACATCGAAAAGGTCAATTGGTCGCCAAGGTAGTCCAACATGGGCCAGCCTGGGCGCGTTAATAGGCCAGTTACCAAGTTAGGCAAACAACCTCACAGGGGAGGTCCTACGGGCTATTTAAAGCGGACTGCAAGGAACCTCAGGAGCAAGTACCAGCGAACTTAGGGCACCATTCGATGTCGCGGATTCCCTTAGAAGGATTAGTCACTAAGGCAGCAACACCGGTTAGCTGGAGCGTGAAAACCATCAGTGAAGGGAACCCTCGTTTTGTGAATGTCGATACTAGGCCCGCAGAATCAAGAATAGGGTCAAGGCAGAAGATAAGTGCCTAGACCCACCCCCACATTTGAGCCACTCGGTTTCCGGAGCGAGCACGGTACCGCAACAGTACCGAGCGACAGTATCGCTAAGTTTTAGCGTTATGTCCCCCTTGGTAAGTAGAACTACGGGCCAGGCGACAGATTACCCACCGACAGTGAGCTAACTAACGTGCGCTCTTTTGGTAACAACTGAACAGCCTTTTTTTACCACTGCGATTATGAGAGACACTCACCCAAAAAATTGTCCATATGACGGGAATCACGATATTTTACTGAATAACAGATCATAGCTTTGCGAAACAGAAAGCGAGACCGGACCGAAGAGCTGGAGAGGGACTGGTACCAAGGGAATTATCCAGAGCCCTGCACGCGAAAATACGCTCCGAATGACGACTGTGAGCACATGGTATCGGCACGTAAGGGGTCCTGAACAGATCAGAACACTCACCACTACCCAGTCAACAGCATCCTTCCCCATAGGAACCCGACATTAGCAAGGAGGGAAGAGGTCGAATAACAGTGCTTAGTTCACAATAGGGGAAGATCAGTAACATACGATAGGTACAGACTGCTAGATTTTTTAGGGCCATGAGAAACCGGGTATAGGCCATATATGACACAGTACACAGGTACCAATACATTCAAACCAGAGGACGGGAACAAGATGGGCCGTATCCAGGCGGTGGTCACTTACAATGGCAAGAGTGTCTGAATATACTTTGATCCCGTTAGGAGTATACGCCAGATGGCGCAGCGGTTGCACTTCTCGCACCTCACTCCGCTAGTCAAGTTCAAAATTCTCAAAATGGCCAACAGTAACCACGCTAACTGTTCGTTGTTATAGGTTTTACTAGCTTTTGAGGGTTCACAATCTTCTTTCTTCATAAAAACACATTTTTTATGTAGAAAGCAGTACAAAAACAAACTAGAAATACATAAATAATTATTATGACAATTCTTTATGTATTTCTACTTGTTTTTATATTGTTTTCTGTAATTTATTTAGTTTATTAGGTCCATTGTCTGAAAAGTGTCTGGGTATTATCGCGATTATCTGAACGGTCATCCATTATCTTATCTTAGGGATATGAGTATACGCTAGATGGCTCCAACGTCGACTTTGTTGCGACACATCTAAAGCATTGAGTGACCACCGCCTGGCCGTATCGGGACACATATCAACATGATAGAGAGCAGAGTTGCGCGCCGCAGAGCGGGTACTTCCACGGATGGGAGGAAAGACTGGCATATGAGGTCTACGCGCAGACAAACGCGTTTGGGCCAGGAGTTTCGCTTGAATTTATAGCCGCTACCACTCCGACAATACCTGATAGTAAAGTCACACAGAGTTCGCTGGATTTGAAACACCTGATAAAAACGTTTATTGCATCAATTAGCAACTAAAAGTGTGGATCATCTATGAGTGCGGATGGAGGCGAGCCCGCGAGTAACTTCTTGCCAAATAATCAAATAGACGTAACGGTGTGAACCCTCGGTATCGCAGGAGCTCAGCGACAAAAAGGTCACTTCCAAACTGGATTCACGAAAAATCGAAGTCATAATTATTATTGTCGGTGCGACAAGGAGGAAGCGACGACTAAAGAGTGCGAACTGTTCGCGAAGTGTTTGGAAAACAGAAGAAGGGACAAGTCGTAAGAATCAGTTCTTCTTTCCCCAGTCCCAAAATAAAAAGAAAACCGACCAAGAAAACCAAGCATCTCATATCGTTATGCAACAGGATAGCGTCTGACAATAGCGTCTAAGGATCTGTGTTAATTACAGGCTCAGTCAGTACATAGAATCTATACTTCTGAAAGAGTAAGGGAAGAGGTACGCTATCACCAACTATTTCAGCTGGGGGAAAGTTGCTCGTCACAAGGATGTTGCTCATGGATTAATACCCACTGTACGTCTCCAAAAAGTCAAAAATTTTCAAACATCGTCTTAACACTGGAATGAAAAAAAACCATTATCTTAAAAGCAGTAGGTAATTACGTATGTGGTAAGCCACAACTATTAAACTACATACGGCCGATGATAAATATGTAAAGGGGGATAAAATAGTAAACACAAGCTAATTAAGGGGGCATTACCAATGTTATACTGACTCATCCAAAGCATTGGTAACTTAAAAATATGTAGATATTCTTATTAACACAATGTTACTTGTTAGGCCTACATAATGAAGGGTAATCAAATTGTAAACCATCAAAGACTATTAAATAAACACAACTAAAATTAAATAGCAATGCCTTTTATTATATAGTTAAAATACGTAATTGATGTATTTTGGCCTATAGAACTTAGAAAGAATTAAGACATTGTCTATAAAAGTGACCGATAAGAGTAACGAAATAACTCATGAATAATGGAAAAATCAATATAGCTAAAAAAAGGGATAGAATTAAAATTATAAAGCATGTTGAAAACATAATCAATAAGAGCAAATTAAGTACGTGACTTTATGAGTTTTCTCGATTCGTACGTGCCTCGACGAGTTTTCTCGATTTGGAAGTGATTTTTGAGGAGGCTTATTCCTATATGAACGCCAGACTGACCCCTGGTGGTTGTCTTTTCGTTCTTAGCAGTCCTACTATTAACTTAGGCTTTAAATGTACGAAGTGCTTGGATAAAGTCGCGATCATTTAAAACCTATTATAAAATAAACTATAATAAATATTTCTCAAGAAAGAGCCGCCTTAGACAGGCTCAGGATAGTTACTGCCCAACTCGTGGAAGGCATTTTTGGTTAGAGTTGGATTTTTATTTTTTGAAGAAGTTATTGCACGCGGCTGTCCCAGTATATACCATAAGTCACGGATACATTTTTATAATGCAATCTCTTTATGAGAGCACTGTTCCCCGACAATTGAGGGACTGAATTACAGTCAGTGCACAATGAGATTACTATTATTATTGTGAGAGACGTTGTGGGCTCCAGAATCTACGATCATGGTTCCTTAAAGCAACCAATCCCGACGCAACTGAGACTTGTACGTCATCCACTCCTGCTCCTTCTATCCTAAAAAGTAAGAAAGAGCAGGAAGTTTACGAAAGATACTTCGTACAATACTGTTACTTAGAGTGCAGTCTGTAGCCGCGTATAACCTTATACGGCAGACGGCACACTTGGAGGTGAAGGATTTCACGTCTGGATACTTTTTTAGAGTTTCTATGCTTTGTACAGTGTCTGGAGGAACATTGTTAATACCTGCAAGGCAGCCGATTATAAGAACCACATGACGGACTTTGTAGCCATGGCACAGCCTGCTCAGCTTGAAAAGAAGAGCCTGATATTTAGCCCGCTTTTCTTACTTCTTTGCCCTGATATCATCATCGGCTGCTGTCATGAATTCAACCATGTATATTATCTTGCTCTTTAGATCTTGGTGGACAATAACAGGCACTGTCAAGTGCACAATGAGATTACTATTATTACTATGAGAGACCATGTGGATTGTCGCTGGAATCAATTTAGAAACCAAGCTCCACAGCGGCCCTATCTGCGGCTCGGTAGAGAAACGCTGCAATATTCAAGATTATTATGTGTTATAAAATGTTGTCACAGGCTGAAGATGGTTATTGCCCAACATGTTGAAAGCATTTTTTGGTTAGAACTGGATTTTTTTTAATAGTTCGCACGGGGTTGTTCCGGTTTATATCATCAGTCACTAATCGAACCCCGGACCTCTGAGGTGAAATCCGAGCGTCTAACTGCCTAAGATACCGAGGCTCTTGTTATTATTATTATTATTGAATGAGTAATATTCAAAAATTTTACTCGGTTGAACCTGATTGTACACCATAGCCACAGACTAAGTCAAGTGACTGATGAGATCAGGATGTTATAATTTAGTTTAATACGATGCTTGAAACCTCCTGCCATAATGTTGTTGGTATGCAATTACGAGTTTTCGCGAGCGTTGGAGGTGACAACAGTTACCACTGGATGCTTTCTTAGAGCTACCCTACCGAAGTTTTCTTACCTTGATGTCACGGTTGGGCTTAAGCTTTCCTCTCATGACTTTGATGGCTATGTTTGCGGTAACAGTGCTACTGACGGGCAGGCAGATAACGAAGAGGAAAGTGGCTAACCAGAACACTAAAACCCATAAATCATAGAGACTATATCAAAGATATTGTATGATTATTATTGAATTATTTGAATGATATAATCATGTTATCAAATATAAAAAATTAGAATGTTGTCACAGGCTTAAGGTGGTTACTGTCCAACATGTGGAAGGCATTTTTTGGTTAGAGTTGGATTTTATATTTTTTGGAATATTTTGCTCGGGATCGTTCCGGTTTATATCGTAAGTCACGATGGGAGGATCTACAGCTTAAGGTAGGTTTCGAACCACCAGAACCTCGGTAGAGGTACATAAAAAATTTCCAGAGCTACCGGCTCAGGGATCGCACCCCGGACCTCTGAGGTGAAGTCCGAGCGTCTCATCAACTGAGCCACCGAGGCTCTTTTTATTATTATTTTTATTGAATAATTAATATTGAATGATTATTATTCAAAACTTTTACTTGGGTGAGCCCGAATGTACACCATAGCCACACTGAAAGAAGCTTGGCGCTGAAGCTGCACTTGCAATCGTACAACAGCTACACAAAACCCTAATGCAACAATTGCACCACTTCTAGACGGGTTGATGTACCAAACGCTAAAACGTCTCGTGTCCCACACGCGTGGTGCGGCTGCTGATCCAAACTTAAAACTTCGAATTCGAAGAAATTTTGTCAAAAGTATGATATTAAGGAATTCAAGGAATTCGAGAAAAGCTTTTAATTTATGGAATTCGTGGATTACAAGAAATCAAGAAATTGGCGGAATTCGAGGACTTAAAGGAATTCACAGAATGTAAAGAGTTAATAAAAATTAACGGAATTTATGGAATTCTAAGAAATCAATGAATTAGTGGAATTATAATATAATATTCCTTAAGTATCGGTTATTTTAATTTCTTATGGTAACCCAAATTTTTATCAATTAAGAGTTCAAATAAATATGATCAAAAAAAGGATATTAAGGAATTCATGGAAGTCGTGGAATTCAAGAAATGCGTATAATTCAAGGAAGTTGTGAAATTAAAGTTAATCATGGTTATGAAAACATAACGGAATTGACAGAATATAAATAATAAATGGGATTCACGGAATTCATAAAACTCATGTAATTCTTGAAGTTCAACCTATTTAAGGAATTCTTTCAAGTCGTGAATTTTCTTAAAACCCGCAAATTCTTTAAATTCCGTGAATTCCATCAATTCCTCGAACTCTGTAAATTCATTGAACTGGCAGCACATATTGAATTCAATGACGGCAATTGTTAAATTTCTTAAATTCTTTGATTTCGAGAATTCCATAAATTCCGTGAAATCCTTTCATTTATTCTCCTTAAACATTTTTTTTAACTTTAATTTCTACCGTGCATCCCGAGACACTCATGGGTTTGGTGTAAGAAATAAACATACTTAAAAGTATTGGAACAATAAATATTTGGACGATTTATTTGAGTTTGATTCGAGTTTTTCAACATACTGTCTGATTTTATAGTATGATAAATTAATATGGAGCGTTCCCGACTATTTTATACAGTAATAGTGCGTGAAAATAGTGATCATTATTAACTTCTATTTATAATAGGCGTTGATAAATTAATCTTTAACTATACTTAAATCCTCGTAAGTACATTACTGACGATCTTAGCTTGCATTATGAATCGTCAACAAAAAATTGTGAAAAAAACAAAATCACTTGAGATTTTTACATTCTCATCAAAGAAGGTATTAGATTTGTGTAAAATTCGACCCCCCCAGTTTTGTCAAATGTCCACGTTTTGAGACCCCCTAAATCCGACAAACATGTTTTTACGAATGTGTCTGTATGTATGTCTGCCTCTCTCTCTCTCTCTCTCTTTCTGTACGTCTGTATGTCTGTATGTATGCCTGTCTGTTTCAACGATAACTTTTGAAAAAATTAATCTATTAGTTTGGCCTTTTGTACACTCTTTTAGTGTCCTGAACTAAATGCCAAGTTTGTTGACCAGACATTTTGGATAAAAATTCAAAAAGTTAGCACATTTTGATTATTTTTGAGACCACTATTTTTTAAATTCAAAAGTTTTCTGTGCAGACATTTATAGTATTTAAAAATGCAAACAGTTTATTTAAATGACTTTTTTTTACAAAACCTAAAATCACCAGAGTTATAGCATTTGAAAAATTCCAAAAAACATACGAATGAACATTTTAGGCCAAATAACGCACGAAATGAAAAAAGTCAATCTTTTGTTTTCTTGAAAAATCGAAAATTAAAATTTTTACAGCATAAAAAATAATTTCAAATCCAAAAATAATATTTATTCTTTGGGAATGTCAAAGTTGGACCATTTAAACTCCCCCTATTCATCGAAATTTCTTTGTCCTGTTGTTCTAACTACTATATGTCCAAAAAATATAGGCACCTAGATTTTTGTACAGCTTTTCATGAAAATCTCAGCAGAAAAAAATTCTAAAAATATGAGATAACATGTGTATTGCAGGTGAAGGTTCTGACAATAGTGATACAAAGTTCTTAAATTTTTAGGTGGTTAGCGACTATTTCCTGTTGAATGAAAGGTGAAAAAGTGAAATGGCTCTATGTCACTGAAAATAAATGATGAAAGGTCTAAAAAAATACATGGTTTCTTTGATCCTTTCGGGGCGCAATAGTAAAATTTAAACCCATAATAATTATTTTTTAATAAGTTGTTAACAAAAATACAGGGAGGTGTCATTTTTGAAACTAAGGAACGTACAGAGATGATTCTTGAAGCAAATGACACATTTTTGGCTTCTGACAGCGTTGTATGTATTTTGAAAGAGGAAAAAGTTGCAGTTAAATGTTTAAAAAATCATTTTCATTTCGGAAAAATAAAAAAACATTTTACATACGTTTTTACTGATTAACAAATGATTATTTTTGGCTCTAAATTTCACCATTGTGCACAGAAAGGATAAAAAATCATATTTTTTCAGGATTTCCATAATTTATTTTCAGTGACTCAGAGCCATTCAAAGTTGAGAATTCGGAAATTATCATAGGATTAAGGTACTTTCTAACCTTTAATTCGCAATGCAATAATCGCCAATCACCTAAAAGTTTTGGAAATTTGTATCAGTATTGCCAAAACTTTCACCTGAAATACACGTATTGTATCCTATTTTTACAATTTTTTTTTGCTGAGATTTTCATGAAAATCTGTACCAAAATCGAGGTGCCTATATTTTTTGGACAGATAGTAAACTCTAGACCCTAAACGCTTGAAGAGGCTCTATTTTTGAATTACTAGGAGATAATGCAATGGAGCACCACAGCTGCGATATAGAACACAATGGGATAGAAAAATCGATTGACAAAGTCGGGGTCACTGAGGTTAGGGATATAATTTAGAAGTTAAGAAACATTAGGCCTGCTGTGTATACCGTATGTGTAACTTTCAAATCGTAAAAATAAAATTGGAAATGAGGAAATTCAATTTTTAAAAATAGGGCAGAATTTGAAATAAAAGGTTTAATAAAAAAGGATATTTTTCAAGAATATGTACTTTTATTAAAAAAGACAATGATACTACGTGTGTTTTAATGTAAATGAGTGTTATGAATTATAATAATATACATTCATGGAAATGATATACAATTTGAAGGACAAACACAAGTGCGAAGCACAAGATACGTAATGAGAATGTGTTCCTTAAAGCCGAAGGAGCTTTAACCAAAAAGAATTCACAATCACCAAATTACTGTTGCCGATGCTTTGACCTTTAGTTTTAAAAACGCTGTGCACACGTGTGGGGAATATACAAAGAACGAGCATGTACGGCGAGGTAAAGATATCGTCGAGCAATCTTTATACATTCTCATTTAGAGAATGTATTAGATTTGTGTAAAATTTGACACCCCGGTTTTTGTCAAATGTCCACGTTATGAGACCCCCTGAACCCAAAAAACAGGTTTTTACGAATGTGCCTGTCTGTCTGTTTGTTTGTCTCTATGTTTATCTGTATGTATGTCTGTGTGTATGTCTGGCTGTGAGCAGGATAACTTTCGAAAAAATCAACAGATTGGTTTGGCAGATTTAGTATCTTAAATCAAAGGTCGAATTTGTTAGCCAGCCATTTTTCGATGAAAAAAAATTACCGGAGTTATAACAGTTTCTAAATCCAAAAAAAAAAACGAAAATGAAAATTTTAAGCCAAATAACGCACGATAACAAAAAAAGTCAAGAGGAGAAAAACGTTGGTTTTTGAAATTCAAATTTTGATTTAAAAAAAAATAATAAAAAATAAAATATTCCATTTAGCGTTAAAACTATGCAAGACACAAAGAAAGATGATTGGACAAAAATTGTGCATTCAAAAAAGGTCTACACATTTTTTTGTGCCTTTTTTAAAAATAATACATTTCTCAGGGTAGCTGCAAATAAAGATTAGTAAAAGATAAAGAATAAATGATAAAATCATGATAATGGACAACATTTGTACTTTATTTTGCAATATCTGAATAAGAAGCCCCAAGCTGAGGTAAAGAATTTATCATAATGAATTTTGAAATTATTCTGCCAGTCGAAAGCTTTTGTTCCATCGTATAATAAAATTTCGCCAAATAGCATGTAAACTTTAAAAGCGGAAAATTTTACATGCAACAAAATTTAACTTTAGTTTTTTTTTCTGTGAAATAACTGTAACGTAAACCAGCCAATTTTGACTTAGGTTTCTGTTTTTTTGCCATCCAAAATACGTTTAAGGAATCAAAAAATGTCTTTTTTCAGAAAAACGATATAGATATTTGTAAGCTACAAGCAGTTAAAGAAATTTTACTTAAATCAATTAGGAAGTTTTTAAGGTGTATTTTTTAATTGGTTGGATCACTCAAAATACAGTGGTTATTCATCCTAGAAAAAAATGTCTTAATATAAGGTTTCTTAAAATATACTGAATCCATGAGTGTTCATGAAGTCAATTGTACAAAATAAAAGTACAATAAACTAAATAAGCAACATTTCAAGTTTAATGGCCCATTTAAAATCTTTCAAAATAGTAACCAGTATAGAGAACATACTTGAATTAAGTAACAGCTCAAGAGGGAGGGGTCGATAAATTTTGTTACGATTTTTTACAGTAAGTGGCTCTTCACTCATATGCATAATTTTTGCAAATCTGCCAAAAACTTTCCCCTGAAGGTTATTTTTCTCTATTTTTCCCTTTTCCTTTTATCTATTCCTCTTTTCTGTTTTGCTTTCCCCTTTTAATCTTTTCCTTTTCAACCTTTCCCCGTTCCGTTCGCACTTTTCCTCTTTTTCGAATTTCCCCCTTTCATTTTTTCTTTTCCCTTTCCCCCTTTTCATTTTACTAGTTTCCCCTTTTCCCATTTGTAAATATTTAATGACAAAAGGGTTAAAAGCAAAAGTACTTCAATTTATATCATATGATATTGCTACTTCTTTCGGGCGTTCCACTTTTGTGGTACTGTGCATGTATAGCGGACGTAAAGTCTTTTATGTAACGGGCGTAAAGTTTCATGTTGGCCGGGCGGCGAAGAGCGCAAGTGCGAAGGCCACTTGGGATGTAAGCGGCCACATTACGCCTGCTTCACGTGCATGCAAGGGGCACGTTTTCAAGGGGGTCGGACAAAAATAATTTTTCATGCATATTATCTCTCGAAAACCCCACCATTTCCCACGCATATAGATTCATGGCCTATTCTCTAATTTTTCTACAATCACAAGCATGTCTTAAATCGTGTCTTGTCTCTTTTAGTTAAAAATTCAACTATTTTATTGAACTTTCTCATATAGAAAGTCCCATCTTTTTATTTAAAAATCAACTTTTTACATTGATACTTTTACAATCAAATTCTTGGTTGAAAATTCATCTCTTTTAGTTAAAAATCCGACGACTAGTTTGTTGAATATTTTCGTAATTAAATGAACAGTAACACCTTTTTAGTTAAAAATCCACTTTTTAATTTTAAAATTTTACAATTATATTCTGGGTTCAGAATTACACTATTTTAGTTAAAAATTCAACTACTAGTTTGTTGAACATTCTCGTATAGAAAGTCTCATCTGTTAATTTAAAACTTCATCTTTAAATTCGAAAATTTTACTATTAAGTGCTAGGTTCAGAATTAATCTCCTTCCGTTAAAAATTTAACTATTTTCTTAAAAATTTAACTATTTTGTTATACAGTCTCCTAATTGGACAGAAAGTTTCTAAATAAAAAAAATGTTTGCATTAAAATATGGTACTTTCGGTTCAATTACTAGAATGTTCAACAAACTAGTAGTTGGATTTTTATCCAAAAGAGAATAATTCTCAACCCAGAATTCAATTGTAAAATTTTCAAATTAAAATTGGATTTTAAATAAAAGATGATACTTTTGGTTCAATTACGAGAATTTTAAACAAACATGTAGTTGGATTTTTACCAAAAAAATATTAATTCTTAACACAGAGTTTAATATTAAAATTTTTTAAATAAAAAGTGGTTTTTTAAATAAAAAGATAGGACTTTCTATACAAGACTTTTAAACAAAATAGTTGAATTTTTAAACAAAAGAGAAAAATACTGAACTCAGAGTCTTCATACTGGGAGTTGGGCGCGCCTCTTTACTATAAAATATCATTTATAATTCATTCTGACTCTATTTCTCTATATATTGATCGATTTGTATGCATCTTTTTTCCACTTTTTTTTTCATTCTGTAAATAATTTATTTAAAATTTAATTAGGCAGCGCTTTCCTACAAAATGTCTAGTATCTAGCTTTAATCTCATGACGACAAAAGTGTCATTCGTTCCAGATGATTTTACTTAAACGCTTGGCCAAGGGCCATGATCTCAAAATCAAAACGCAAAGCTAGCTAACACTGACACAAATGATCAAACGTGCGGCTTAAAAATGAGTAACTACAAACCCATTCTAATAAGTCTCCTCAACCCTATGTTTAGTCCGCATGCTCGCAAATCACAGGTCAAAAAAGTTTAAACATTCAATTTTAACCTCTACTACCTCTACGGCAGAGTCTATAAATGTTCAGCAGCTATATTAAAAAAAGTTCTTTCTTTTTATTTATTGTAATAATAATTAACTCAATTCTGTTATGAAATTGAATACAATTAAGTGAATGTCTCAAATTTAACAATTGCTTTCCCATGTAAACTCGCTTTTTGAAATGTTTTGCGTTTTTCTCAAATTTCTGTTTTTAGAAAAATCATTTATTTCTTCATCTTCTTTTAGCATTCATATTTCTGAATAATATTTTAAGCGCGAATTTCCTTTGGTGCATTCTTTTGTGGTGCAAATGCAGAAATAGTTCTTTAGCCAAACTTTTACAATCAATATTTACGATTTCGGTCATACAAAATAAAATAAAGAAAAATCAAAATTCAACTTTCCCACAATACCACGCTATGGATATGGACCAGGATATGGATGATAAATTGTTTATAGAAATGATTATAATGCATATTGCTATTTGTTTAAGTGACTTTTTTAGAAGATTGTATAACACAGTTGTTATTTATCCTAGAAAATAATGCCTTAATATAAAGTTTCCAAAAAATACTGAATCCATCCGTCAGGGCTTCCATAATTTATTATTCAAAATTTTAAAAAAAGGGATTGAAAAACTTAATAAATCATTTAAGTAGACGCACAGATATGAAGTTGTCTTGCAACAAAAGAACATGGAAGTATTTGCCTGTAGGAATACGTGAAGTTGTTGCGAATAGATAATATTTTCTGCAAAATGATTCTTTTACTGACAAATGAAGTTCCTCTCAAACCTTAAATTTAAGAGGAACCTCCATTCGTATCAAAAAGCGTCCTTTCGAAATAATAAGAAATTTCTCTTGGTGGACTTGAAGTTTTATTTCTATTACTTTTTTCAATTTCTTCATCTTCGTATGTTGAAAAAACAAACAAAAACTATTTTTTAAACAAACATTGCGAAAATTTAGATCTGTTTAATTTATTTGAATTTCCAAAAACACAATATTTTTGCATAACTTTGTATTAAGATATAATAATAATAATAATAATAGCCGCGGTGCCTCTGGAAATTTTTCTATATACAATTATCGAGGTTCTGGTGGTTCGAAACCCACCAAAGCTGTAGGTCCCCCCATCGTACACTTGACTGCTTCATAGTCCGTCAATGATGCGGTAAAAAGCAGGCTTGTCCAATATGTCGGGGCAAACTGCTCTCATGAAATCACTTGATTGCATTATAAAAATGCGTCCGTTTCTGATAATATGTACCGGGACAGCCCTGTTCAAACATTTTCCAAAAAATATAAAATCCAACTTTAACCGAAAGTGCCTTCGACATATTGTGCAGTAACAATCTTAAGCTTATGACAATACTTTAATAATAATAATATTATTATTATTATCATTAATAATAATAATAAGATGGTAGCTCTTATAAAGCATCCAGGGGTGACTGTTGTGACCTCCAACGCTCGTGGCCGCTCGTAATTGTATACCTACAGCATCATCCCAGGAAGTTTCAAGCATCGTATTAGATTAACTAATAACATCCTGATTTCATCAGTCACTTGCCTAAGTCCGTGACTGTGATGTATAACAGGGTTCGCCCGAGTAAAAGTAATAAATAATAATAATAATAATAATAATTAGGGTGTTAGTAGGTGTTACCCTAACGAAGGTTTTCTCACGTTGATGTCGCGGTAGGGCTTCAGCTTTCCTCTAATGACTTTGAAGGCTATGTTGGCGGTAACACTGCTACTGACAGAGTTTCCCATACCAGACAGTCAGATAGCGAAGGGGAAAGGGACGAAGTAGAACACCAAAACCCATAAATGATGGAGAGTATACTAAAAACATTGAAACGCATGTCGCTTCCCGAGGATCGTTGGGGTGCCCCTGGAGCCCCCACTGGGGGCCAGATCATGCGGGACGGTGGTGATGGTGAGCTGCGAGACGGTTAGGCAGATATCACTAATCAAACAGCTGGCCAGCAAGAACATCTGCGACAAACGGTAAGCAGCCGCTCATCAACTTTGCCTGCTGAGGATGCTTTGGCTAGCGTTAGCTATTTACAGCCAATTACCTCGACAGAAATACCGTGGGAGAGCATCAAGTCGGATACCACAGCGAAAGAGGATTTGGTGAGTCTCTATTACAAAAGTGCGAAGGTTGAAACAAAAATATAAAAAGGATACAATTTAAGAACGATATTTGCTGCAAAGTATCCTAATATACCGAAAGTCGTACTAAGACATCTTATGGCTAAGCTGAAGAACATCAGGATTAATCTACACATCACAGAAGACCGAGCAATGTAGATTAGGCAAGAGGGTGATTTGGCGTGAAAAAACAACGGCAATGAATATCAGTTAGAGGAAGCCGCGGCAAACTTGTTGATGAATGGACACCAAGACATCCTTTAGAGGTGAAAGGCCTTATACAAACAGAGGCAGAATCAGAGGTTCAACAACCAAAAAAGCGACGGAAATGGACATACCATATGAACAGAGATGTTATGCGCCTTTATTTTTTGGTAGAGAAATGTGGGCAAAGTGTGAGGAGAGAGCATCATAGACTCTTCTTACTTTAATGCTCAGAGCTAGCCAAAAAAATTAATGAGCAGAATCTGGCAGATTAAAAACGCTCAATATCTGTAAACAGATTGCTTTCGGCAGTTGAAATAGCTGCTGTCAAAATAGAAGTGGAACAGCTGCTTCCTATGGATGAAATCCCCTTGGAAGATGTGCACAACGAAAACTTGATTGAAGCTGAAGGCATTACTGCTAGGGATAGTGAGCATAATGTATCGGATCCATTAGAACAACATCCGGATATTAATAATGTTCATGTAGATAGTGAAATCCAAGAAAACTACAGCACCTTTAAAGGAATTTCGTTCATGCTTTACTAGAGTTCAGACATGTAGAACCAACACTAAGGTATTCTCTGCCCAAAATGAACATCACACATGATTTGCGTGTACTAATAGAACACCTTAACAGCAAGGTTTTACCTATGCATTTAAACGTAACAGAAACTGCGTTAAAGGTGCAAACTCTTGTATAATGTGCAGCTGTGGCAACCGTTAGAACGTTGGGCCGCAGAACTAGGCCTGTAAATGTAGCTTTTGCCCAAACAAGAAATCCACAATGAAAGATCAGGTCGGATATGAATGTCAGCAAAGTAAAGTGCAAATTGGGTCAAAAAACTCAATATAAATAAAGAAATAGAACCAGAACGCTGATAAACCATGTTACTAAAATCATCCACCCTCAGCACATCGAGACATTAACACCATGGATATTGGATGAGATTATGGATTTGCAACGGCAAAGACTTGATATTCTTTCTGCAAGACAGCTTCGATGCAGAAAAAGTAGTGCACGAAGGCAACAAAATCGAAACTTTTAAAAAGATTAAAGAAGGTTCTATTGTGAACTGACTGTCAGGCAAAATAACCAAGAAGACACCGAAGTTCCTCAATTGGAAGATATGACTAATTACTGGTTGGGTGTTTAGGGAAAAATTAGCAGATGCAATTTGGACACTGCGTGGTTCAAACAGGATACAAAAAGGGCAGGCAATAGCCCTGAAATGCAGCTGACAAACATCACTGCTTTAGATGTTTCAGCGGTTTTAAAAAGGGCAAGTAACTGCAAAGCTTCAGGAAAGGACATGGTGCACAACTTCTGGTACAAGTACCAGACGAGTGTGCATCATGCGTTCGCAAAGGGTTTTCAGAACATGATTGAACACCCCGATCTAATGCCAGGCTGTATGCTTCAGGGTACTACGTATATGATACCTAAAAAACCAGATGTTTAAATTCATCTGAATTTCGACCGATAGATAGTCTTCCAACAATTCATAAATGTCTCACAGCTATTATTGCAAATAAGGTATATTCTCATTGCGACGAGAACAACATCCTTACAGAAGAACAAAAAGGATGCTGTAAAAACTCGAAAGGCTTTATAGATCTAGACACTATAAACGTTATTGCCATGATTTAAACTCGTACGCATCAAAGGATCTTACACATGGCATACATTGACTACAAGCAAGCTTTTCCTTCCGTGCCGCATGACTATTGGCTCTGGGGTACAAGAATCAAGTATTTTGATTATGGACAACCAAGGATAACTAGATCAATACGCATTAAGACGGGTATGTTACAAGAAAACTCTTTCAGTGCACTATGGTTCTGTTTAGCGTTGAATCCATTGAGCAAAACACTAAACAGCATATCTTATGGGTTCAGAATTCATGATAATGAAGATGGTCAACAAGTGATTCATCTTCTGTACATGAATGACCTAATGTTGTACACTAGTTCAGCCCAGAAACTGCAGCAAGTGATCGATGTCACATAGCAGTTTTCCAATGATATCCAGATAAAGTTCGAACTAGATAAATGCAGAACAGTGCATTTAATTAGAGGGAAATTAGGGACTGCAGAGTTAGAGAACGGGTTCGAAAATGACGTCGAGGCAATGGCTGCAGGTGAATCATATAAATATCTGGGTACTATTGAATCTAAGGGTATTCAGCATACGATAGTTAAGACAAGCCTGACAATTGGCTTCACTACAAGACTCAGATTGATTATAAAGAGTTTTCTCAACTCGGCAAACAAAATCAGAACAATAAATACATGTGCCATCCCTGTCCTCACGTACTCCTACGGGCTTCTCAAATGGTCTAACAGCGACCTTGAAAAATTGAACAGAATCGTCGGCATAGAAATGACGAAGCAGTGAATGCACTACAAAAATTCAGCGATTGAAAGGATAGTTCTACCACGACATATAGGGCGCAAGGGTATTGTAGGTGTCAAAAACTGTGTGAGTCACAAGTTATACAGTTGCAAAACTATTTTAACAGCAAACGAATTGTTGCGCTTTACAGTACCATTTGTAAAGCGGATCTTGACTACACGCCCTTGAATTTGTCCTCAGATGAGACCTTGAATATTAGGGCAGAAGCCATGGAGGAATTAAATGTACAATGGAAACAGAAGGCTATCCACGGTGAGCACCCCAAAATGTTAGATCAACAAGAAGTGGATAGTGAGGCATCCAATATTTGGCTAAGAAAGGTTGTTCTGTATCCATAGACAAAAGGATTCGTCATTGCGATACAGGATAAGGTCGTCAAAACCAGGAATGATCGCAAACACTTGTTAAACCAAGACGTGGTTGACCGGTGCCGATTATGTGGAGTTACTAACGAATCCATAGAGCACATTATTGATGGCTGTCGCGTAATGGCTCAGAGAGAATATACGCACAGACATAATGATGTAGCGGGCATTATACATCAACAACTTGCTCTTAACCTAGGACTCTTCAAAGAGTGGACGCCTTTCTATAAATACATTCCAATGCCCGTTTTAGAAAGCAAAGATTTCATCTTATATTGGGATGTTACTATTCAAACGGATCATTACATCCGGGCTAATCGAGCTGACATAGTGATGCGAGAGAAAAGAAGAATCGAGCCAGCACGTCAGGACTTGCAACAAAATTTAAAAAATGGTTAAAAACCCACAAGCTAACAAGCCCCGAACCCACGAAGAACAACCCCCAAACTCACAGGCTCCATATTAAAAAATCCACAAACCCCAAACCAACAAGCTCCAAATCCAAAAACTCCAAATACACAAGCTCCATATCCACAAACCTAGAAAACCCAAAAAGACAAAACTAAAACCCACAAACCCCAATCCCACAAACAAACAAGTTTTATATCCACAAGCGTACAAAACCCAAACCCACAAGATCCATATCCACAAACGTACAAACCAACACACAAGCTCAATATCCATAAACATATAAACCCCAAACCCACAAGCTCCACATCCACAAGCGTACAAATCCCAAACCCGAAACATACCAACAAACCTCAAACCTACAAGCCGCAAAACAAGAATCCTTAAACCCACAAGCCCCAAAATCACAAACCCCAAACCAAGAATTTTCTCATCACGTCACAGCATTTCGCCACTCTAATAATTAATTTTAGTTTAAAAATGATTTGATTCACCTTGAATTATTCTTTAATCATTTTTTTTTACTTTCTAGATGAATTTCGACTTCTAAAATTAGATTGAAATTTTAAATCCTATCTGGTTTATTCTGCAGAATTTATAGTTTCGCGCTCGATATCCTTATTTTTCTTGCGCTTCGCTCTTGTTCATCTAATTATCTCGCACAACGGGTTTGTTTGTAAAATCAGCAAAAAAAAATAACTGAAAATTTGTAATTGTGAATTCTCCATTGTGAAATATCCTACGGCTTTAAGGATCGCCTTCTCATCACGCGTCTAATTAGAAAAAAGATCAAAAGAAAATTTTTATATATGATTTAGGTAAACAATTTTGTTCTTAAACATTTTTCTGTACCTTCTGTTCAAAAAAATTAATTTGCTTATTTTGGATGGCATTTTGTATGATTAAAACCAAAATCACGCACATAATAAGAAAATTGATAAGATAATTTATCGACCTTTTCTTGTTGAACAAATTTTTTCTATTCATTTTTACATTTTCATCATGCTAAGATGGTATTATTTTTATGTGAAAACTGACTATCACGGATTTCTGTAAATCTCCACGTTTCGAGAGCCCCTGAATCCGCAAAAACAGGTTTCACGGTATCATCTAAAAAAAAAAAAAAAGTACCGAATTCGCTAATCAGCATCTCTTGACCAGCGGATCTGGTTTAGCTACAAAAAAGTTATAAAAATAAAAAATTTCATTTTGCTGTCGAACTATGCATAATACGAAAAAATATAAATTGTTAGAAATGATAAGCTTATATAGAAAATAATTCACAATCCCCAAATTACAGTTGTCGATATTTTGACCTTGCGAGTCAAGAGGTTTAATTTTTTTTTTACTTTAATTTTTACGATTAAAACAAAAACTGCTTCTCATATCGAAAGTTAATTTTTCTTTTATTTTTAGATCCTTTGTCAGTGAACAACTTTTGTCTCTACGTTTTTTCCTTATTTTGTATTTTGTTTTTCCAAAACTGTAATTTTAACATTTTCAATGTTATTCACGATGTAAACGAAAAATACATATATGTGAAAAAGCTTAATCGAGTCTGATCATTCTTTCGAAAATTATCGTGCCTATTGGCCACAGAAAGAAAGAAAGACTACAGACAGACCCCTTCGTAAACATAGTTCCTTCTAACTCAGGCGATGTTAACAGGTGGTGATTCTATGCTTATCGATAAAATCAAATTTTACATACAACTAAAATTATACCTTCTCATTAGGATGCGAATGAAAAAAATGCAAATCATTTTTAACTATGAACTCATTTGAGCAAGAAATAAAGAGAAATAAGAAATAACGACAAAAGCTCTCGTCTTTTTTTGTGACTCCTCGTCTTATCTTTTCCCATACACACGAGCTTCTTCATATATGATAAATTGCGATCAACTGTCATGCCAATGTCAAACTCGCCATTTTTGAATACACGAATGTCAGAAATATAGTAATTAAATATTACAATTTTCAAATCCGATGTAAAAGGCTAAAAATAGTCGACTTTTCTATCTCCAATCTTCAATTTAAAAACATTTTCTCACTTCTGCATGATTATTTTTATTTGCAATATTATACAAATAGTACATATTTTAATGATAATTATTACACACCGAAGAATCTTGTATTCTACGAAGGTACTTATACAGAAGACATTTAAATGAACATACATAATTTTTTCCTATCGTATCAAAAGTAGGTAAACAATATGAAAAAAATATTGTTCAATACTAATTTTCAGTAACATAAATCGTACTTTCATGTTAAAAAATTAGTATTTTTCAGTTTTCTATTAGTGTTTTTATTATTAAAAAGTAACAGAAGAACATAAAATTACAATTTTATTCTATTTTGTCGAATTTAGATGTTTCACTTGAAAATTATTTATTTGATTTTAATTTTGGGAGACTAGCCAGTATTTGTATAGTATTCCTTGATAATTAGGGAAATAAGAGAGGGATTCTTCTTCTGTGATGGATTGGTTATGTTTATTAATTATGTTAGTTCAACATTTTTTACTTTTTTTTCTTTTCAAAAAATGTTCGTCGGTGCCGTCATCCCCACTATGTTGGCCTATCGCTTGGGCGGTCGACATTAAAGATTCAAATCTGGTAAGAAAAGATAATTGCATTAATTTAGTTTATATTATGTCTAGCCTATCGTTGTTTACTTAATTATATGCAAAAATATATATTACTTCTCCACAAGTTGTGTACAACATATAAATTCTCAGTTTCATTATTTCACCCCAAGGATTGAATATTTATCAGAAACAATTATATCCTAATAATAGGTCAAAGGTGCAAATACTAACAAGCGAATTTGACTGAGGGAGCATTTTTACGGACGCACGAGGAAATTGCTTTTAGGAAAAATGTATAATTATACTTTTAAGATATGGACTATTATTTTAAATAGTGTCATTTTTACAAGAAAAAAAAATTTATTGTCGTGATAAAAATTCTAAACCTAAAAGTACTTTTTATCAGGTTTGCTTTTACCAAACTTGTTTCCTTATCGATTCGGATTTAATTTGCAAGAGTAATATGACTTTAGTAAGTGAAATAAAAAGAATAAAGTTGATTCAACAAAATGCGTGGATGAACCTTTAACCATTTCAACAGATATGTGATACGTCTATGGGAAGTTAAATCTAAAACCTTCCGTTAAACAATCCAGGTCATCGATAGGGAGCGCTGGTAGTATACTGCGTTTTTGCAGATACAGCAATCTATAATCAGGTTTTCCCGACATTCCGCTACGTCTTACAATCTTACATTGAGCCACGTTGTTCGTACATTTCTGGCCACACAGTTCCGATTACCGGAACATTGTTGTCATTTCGGATAGCTGAAAAAATATTATACAGTGTGTTCAGACTGTGGTCAAGTGGTCAGCCTGTAATTCTTTGGGTCAGCAAAGTTGCACCCGCTCCTCGCGAAATCGCTGTAAAATTGCAGTTATAAGCTCTCTCGTACACCCTGAGGACTCGGAGCGACATAAGGACAACTGCCTTCTGAATTTTGAACGAAAATATCTTAGCATCTACTTGACACGCAGGGATGCTTGACAGGCTCTTAAACATTGCAAGCTTAGCACCTCCGAGAGCGTTAATAATAAGGACGATTAGTTTCACAGAATATTCCAAGTATAACCATTAAAAGTTCCTTGTCCGGAGTTTTTCGGTATTGTTTCGCAGAGACATTGATGCGAAAAGTGCGAGAGCTCTGGGTGCTTCTCGCACCAAAGAGCACGCAGCCATGCCATGTAACCTTTTCGTTCACAGGATGTGTTAGTTCCGTAGTACTCTAGCAGGTTGTCATAGAGTCGAACCGTCCACATAAAATTCTCGAGATTTTGTAGATCCATTGCAATGATTCCTTTTTGATTGGCTACTTTAACTCTGGGGCAGTCAGCATTGTTCTCCAACTCATTGTCCGGAACCCTGCGCGTTTGATTGTTTTGAACCGCACTTACGATAAATATTTTTGGTGTTATAATTGTTTTTCCGACTGAAAGCTAGGGTGAGAGATTTGTCCATCCTGGTAGTGCCCCGCATGCAAGAATAAGGCTGCATACTCTGGACAATTATCCGCGACTGCTTATTATTAATTTTAATCATATTAAGCAAAAACTCTTAGCACGGGGACCCTCTATCCGAAACCCGAGGACGCTTCGGTCGCTTTGTCATAGCCCCGTCGGTTTTATTCCAGAGAAATCAAAACCGAGACCGAATGGTTCCTAAACCGCGAATTGAACCCGAACTTCCTGGGTTAGACCCATGTATAGCCATGTTTATTTTTACTATAGAAGGTAATAATGCTATCAGTGACGATATTCAAATTTTTTAAATTATCATTATAGAAATATTTTCCCAATACCTTTTTTGTGCTCGCATAAACCACTAAATATCTATTAATCAGGAAAAAAGTGGACGATTTAGGCTCATTATATTATATCTTTAATATACATTGCACTTTAGTTTCGAAATTACCTGTTAAATGAGTCTCTGTATTAACATTCGGATCACCTGTAGGTATCCATTGATGGTTGTAAAAAACCCCAGCTTTTTCTCGATGAAAGTTGAACACGCTATACCCGTCTTTAGGATCACGTATCGCTGCTGGACCTGTTCCAGTAAACATAATATAGTTCTTAAGTAACGTGAAGGTTTAAAAACTCATTAACTTGGAGCTACTAAATTAAACAAAATAGTCAGTAATAACAATATTTGTACAAGAAAAGCAGATTCATACACGGAAAGAAAGCTGACATTCTGATGATTATTCGAATCGCCACTAACTTCTCTGTGTGCACTAAGAGGTCCCTGAGCTACCTTCTGTCCAAAAGGTCAAAAAAGGTCTTCTAATTATGAGTATCACTCTTATTTTTTCAAAATCTTGGACAGATTTTGTTTAAAAGATTTTTTAAAACAATGTCACTATTTATTGACAAAAAAAATTCATCATATTATGTCTACCATCTCTGAGAAGAAACGAAACTTAATGGCCTTGGCACCTTTTTCTTAGCTTTTTTTCGTTAAGATTTAACTCATTGCATATTGTCCTAAAATTTCCTTACATTATTTTTAATTTTAAAAGTGCACACCGAGCTCAATGGAGTTATAACAATAAAATAAAAAACAAATTTCCCGTCAAATCTAGCTCGAATAATTGCAATCGGCTTAATTTTGTTTCACGCTTTGTTTAATTTACTTGTATGATTTTTAGATATGACGACGTAATGTCTGCTTAAGATATCTATTTGTATAATATAATCATACATTATCTCAGTAAAAAAATAATAATTAAAAATGTTAAAACAATTATATTATGGGCAGGTGAAGTTTTCATAACAGTTTAGAGGAAAGTATAAAACTGTTTAGCCTGGATGGTTTGTTATTAACAAATGAAAAGCCTAGATAATTTTATCATAAAAATAACAATTGTTTAAAAACATTTTATGGAGAGAAATTTTCATTTGATCAGGAGATTTATTTTAAAAATTACTTGTTTGATATGCTATAAATTAAAAGCGATTTATCCTAAGAAAAATTTCAAAAAGAAAAAAGTTTTTCTAAACGGCCAACGAGCCAAGAATTTGTGTCTAGTTGCTAGGTCTTGAATGCGTGGAAAATTCGTCTTATATGAATGTATTTCCGTAAGTAAACAATCTCAGAAGCTAGACGCGTGTACGTGTGTTTCGAAATATTCAAATGAGAAAAAGTTTTTTGAAACTTTTACGCTTTGCTTTTGCTGGTTGAGCACGTTCAATGGAGGGTTTGAATTCTCCGAATTATGAAGTTTTAAATTATGTTAATTCAATCGCACAAACAATATTTTTTGTCTAAGACTTTTAGGAACATAAAGACTTTCCCGATATACCTTTATTTCAATATGGAAAAATTCTTCTAATCACGAGTATCTTCGATATTCTTTCTTAATCACTGTCAGAATTTTTTGAAGATTTTTTTATCAATTTCTTATTATTTATTAAAGAAAGATTTATAGCATTATTTTTAGCATTTCTGAAAAACAGATTTTTCTTTTTTCACGTTTTCTTATGATAAAACGTTTGCCATTTACAGCGTGACCAACAAATATTTTTGGAATAAAATGAAGTCAAAATTGATTGCTCAGAAAAATTTGAAACTTTTACTTTATCTGTATCGAACTTATCGTAATATCAGGACCTTTTAGCACAAAAAACAGGGAGTTAATTTTTTTTTTAAATCGTCTATCATTGTGACAGCACATTCCTGGTTAATTTAAAAATTGTCGCTTGTAGGGATTAATAAAACACAAATTTTTAAAATCTATTTTCTTAAGCGAGATTTGAGAAAAGAGCAATAGTTATAAAAATAAGGAGCAGGTATTAAAATATTAGCAGATATCAGTCAAAAGATTAGAGTTAAATTAATTTGTATTGAATGTAACGTGAACAACTTGAAAATTGTGGTTTGAATAAATGAAGAATTATATTTTATACAGAATAAACTAGTTCCTTAAAAGATAACCTAGTTGATTATTTATTAACAATTGAAAAGATGGAACTATTTTCTCTGAAAAATATAAATTTTCAACAATAATGCGCGGAAAAAATATTTCATTCAATTGGAAGATTTCTTTCTCATTTCAAGTATACATGTCAATTTCGTTTAAAAATCGTTCGTTTAACGCGCTGTATATGGCAAGCAGTTAATCAGGAGACTTCTTAATGCACATAGTATTGTCAGTGGTAACTTCACTAATCTTCAGAATGTCTACTTTATACATTCTTTGTTAAAAGATTTTTTCGGTCCCATAGTGCCTTTATAAATAAATCGGATTTTATAATTTAAACAAAAAATTTTGTAAGAAAGTGACAGTCAGTTATATGCCTGGTACTCACGAACGCAGTTGCTTTTGTCAGGTTTGAAAAAGGTTTCCGTGGCAGTTCAACCCCTTTATTATTTATTTGTTTACAATTATTTATTTTGCTTATGTTTTGTCAATAAATGAAGATATCTTCTGATCTGGACAGATTTTTTAATTATTTTTTTCGTACAGGAAGGTTTAGTGGGGAATTTATTTTGACCTGGGGTGGAAGGGGATGGTAAGAACCCGGGCTGCCCTTGGTTCCATACATACAGTTTAGGCAAAACTAAACGTTCAGGCAGAATTCCCGAACACAGTGAAACCCCGATACTGTGCAGGTTTTCGGGCTGACGGTGGGCGGGTCAAGCTCGATATAATTCGACTCCAGATGTAAACGCTTTTATTTGTTTTTACATTTGTTGTGTTTATGCTAATTTCGGGGTTTCACTGTATTTGGTTTTGATTGTTCTTCAGTTTTAACATTACCAAATTGACAAGTTTTAAAAATCACGCCATAATACATGTATCCAACTTCATTATGGCTCTCGTCATCTACGCGAAAACCATTCTGAATCCATGGCACTGGTCGTACTAGCTGATTTGGATGTTTGAAAACTTTTTTTCCGATTTCGCCTGTAAGAAAAATATTAATAATATTAGTTTCAAAGTTAACATTTTTTCAACACCGACATACTAAATTCTACTATAAATTACGCATATACTAATCACTGCTAACAAAATTAAAATTTGAATTTTTGTCTGAATACCAAGAATGTTTAATTGGATCAAGGAATTATATATTAACTACGCATTTAATCAAGTTAGTCTAAACTATCCATCTAGGCATCTTAATTTGAGTAAAATCTATTTTATAAGACATGCGATTTACTATTTCAGAAGAATGTTTTGGCTGGGGGCATCTAAACCGTATACCTCCGCTTCCACTTGAGAAGACGAGAATCAGCATTTCAATTTTGAACGCAAGGGAGGGGGAGGGTTGGTGTGTTAACCCGGTTGCCATTAAACCTTTGTAGTTGTAGTTCCAGAGGGTAAGTTTAACTTAAAATGTCGAGAAAAGCTTCCAAACCATTTCAATTTAAAATCTGACAGAGCGGTCCAGCTTGGGAAGTCGGAATGATTTTTCATTAAAATATGCCACTTTAAGTTAAAGATAAAAGAACACGATTTCATAGTCTGATGAAAAAATTTTTCGGATTTCTTACCATTATTCAAAGATTACATACAAATTTACAGAAAAAAATTAAAAAGCCTAAGTTACTAAAATTTGCAAACATGCCACTTTCTTCTCAAAGTCATTGTTTGTGATCTGTTTTTTATCCCACAAGGTGGGTTGCACATTTCAATATAATAATTATTCAAAGCATGATTTAGCGTTAGAAAGTTTCTTCCGATATGATCAATACTAAGTAAATGTTATCTCGTCAGTCTAAGTGAAGTCCATGGCAAACCCCAGTTGTAACCTCCTGTCAGTGAAGCCAGATCGTGGATTTTTTCGGCCCCCACCACGTTCCCTCGTGGATGCAATACATATAAACGCCCGGCATGTCGGTGTTTCGGGTAGGCCGGGGATTGCCGAGGATGCACGAAGTGGTGGATTTTCGAGTCTCCCACTATGTTGCCTCGTGGAAGCAATACATATAAACGCCCGGCATGTCGGTGTTTCGGGTAGGCCGGGGATTGCCGAGGATGCACGAAGTGGTGGATTTTCGAGTCTCCCACTATGTTGCCTCGTGGAAGCAATACATGTAAACGCCCGGCTTGTCGGTGTTTCGTGTAGGCCGAGGATTGCCGAGGATACACGATTGTTAGCCTGTAATTTTTTTCGTCGATTGAACGACTTTTATACCTGCTTGGGTTATTTTCAAGATTTGGAGACTTCTGTCAATGTGCTTTCATGACTCCAACATTTATTTAGGTTGATTTCATTTTCAATCTTTTCA
>JAAAKG020209654.1:0-22699 GCA_010014905.2 Druon quercuslanigerum | reverse complement strand
ATGATTAGAAAATTAATAATTTTAGGTAAAATAATTTATAATAAAATATTTATTGCAATACAAAACAATTTAAATTCCTAAGATTTGAAATCGAAATATATATTAAAATTTAAACAAACAAGATTGATTTTCTTACCGAACACATAAATTATCAACAAAATGGATGAATTTTGTTGAAAACTCCCTTAATCATTAGAAAATCATTAATTTGAAACAGAATTAATTATAATAAAATAAATATAAAATGAATATATATTCAAATTAAACAAACAAGATTGATTTTCTTACCAAAAAGATAAATTATCAATAAAATGGATGAATTTTCTACAAAATAGTTAAATATTTAGAATCTAAAAACTCGAATTTGGACCAAAAAAGTTCAATTTTTCAAAAGGAGATGTAAATTTTAATTAACATTTTTTTTTAACAAACTAGTTCAACTTTCAAATCAGGTAGTTTAAATTTTAACTTAAAAAATATGATTTTTCAAACAAATAGTCATATTTTCAATCAAAAAGATGAGTTTTCCATTAAAAAGATTTTTTTCTACCAAACACACGAGTTTTCAAAAAATACATTAATTTTTTCGAAAATTATTAAACCTAAAAGTCAAAATGACCAATCATCTACAAAAGGGTTGAATTTTAAACCCAAAAAAATGATTTTTTAACAAAAAAGGTAATTTTTAGTCGAATATTTAAATTTTATACAATTTTTTTAAATCCTTAACCAAATCAGGATAATTCAAAACCAAACAATTGCATTTTTGTTAGAAAAAAAAATATTTAAAAAATAGTATAAATTTTTAACCAGAAAAAGATGAATTTTTAATAAAATATATGTATTTTAATCAGAAAAGATCAATTAGCAATAAAAAATTATCAATTTTGAACCGGAAATAGAATAGTTGAATTGCTAATTAAAAATGTATTTCTCAGACAAAAAAAACAACCAATTTTCTATAAGAGTTACAGTTTCAACCAAAGTGAACAAGTTTAAAATAAAACTATGTACCTTTAAAAAAAGTAAATTTTTAACAAAAAAGTTCACCTACAAGATAATTTTTAACAAAAAGTTTATTTTATACGAAAATGTTAAATTTTCATAAAAATAGTTAAATTTCTAACAAAAAAGTTTAATTTAAATCAAAAATATAAATTTGTAAAAAACGTTATTTTTCAACCTATTGGTTTAATCTTCTAACAAGTTATTGACTCCTCAGTGAAACCAGATTAATTTTAATCCAAAAAATTGCATTTTTAATAAAAAAAAGTATAATTTGTAAACCAATATGATTAATCTTTTACAAAAAAAACATGATTTTTAAAAAAATGCCATAATTTTAAACAAAATTCTTGAATTTTGAATGCGAATATATTATTTTTCAAACAAAAAACTTAATTTTCTATGAAAAACGTATATTTTCACAAAAAGTTTAAATTTTAATCAAAGAGTAAAGTTTAAATTAAAAATTAATTTATAAAAAAAAATTATTTTTGAATTTTCAAGCCAAAAAGACGAATTATGTACTCAAAGGTTGAATTTTTCTGAAAATTGTTTCAGTTTTGAACCGTATTGTTTATTTTCAATAATATAGGATAAATTTTTAAATGAAAAGATTAATTTGAGACCATAGAAAATTAATTTCTAGCAAAAGACATGAATTTCGTTCTAAAAAGATAAATTTTCAATGCAAAAATTTCAATTTTGAACTAAAAATGGAATTGTGACACTCTTACTCAAACAAATTAATTCTCAGCTAAAAAAAATTTTGATATTCCATCAAATATTTAAATTCACTACCAAAATTTGTAAATCCTCAATAAAACTTGTCCATTTTAAACACAAAAGATGAATTTTTAACTAGGAAGAATTAATTTCGACCAAAAAAGAAAATTTTTTAAACAAATATGCGAATATCAACTGGAATATATTAATTTTCGAAACAAGACAAAAAATCAATTTTGAACCAAAAATGGAATAGTGTTGTGGTTAGTTAAAAAATTAAAAGAATGAATTTTTTATTAAAATAAGCAATGTTAAAAAAATTGAACAAAAGAGTTGATTCAAAAAGATGTTTTTTAACCTATAACATTAATTTTCTACAAATGGTATATATTATAAATTTTTATTCAAGGATATGAATCTTGAATAAAAAAAGCAGTGTGTGGTAGTGGGGTCATACATAACAAGTGAAATTTTCTTGGATTAGCTTTGCAATATTTCTCGTGCGCGCGTGTGTGTGTGTGTGTCGCCGGTGTGTGTGAGAGAGAGAGCATATAAATTATTTTATTAGCGTGGCAGTAGTGGGGATATCAAAGAGAAATAATTAGAGCTAATTAACCTTATTTCTAGAAAGGACCTTTAGGAATTAAAAAAAAAAGAATGGCACTTTTCAATTAGTTTTATTCCGAAAAATTAAAAACAACTTATGAAGTTTTTTTTTTGTGTTGTGGTTTGATACTAAAAAAAAAGACGAAAGAAATAAAAAATAAATGATTTATGTATACAATTTTTTTAAAGAGAGAAGGAAGGGGATTTGGGAATAGTTCTTTTTTCCATATTAAGGGAAGAAGAGGAATTTTTTTCATATTGCAATGGGAACATTTTATGCTGATTGTCCAAATTTGGTAGTTAGATTCTTGAATTTTATTTTTAGGAATTCTGCTCATTAACTTAATTATTGAATGTTAATTAGGATTGTAAATTTGATTTTAATCCCATTTAGGATTCTTGAATTTTAATTGAAATATTAGAAGAAAGATTTTTAAATAAATAAATACATAATAAATAAAGTAAAAGGGCTTGTCGAACTTCCTCGTTTAAATTCTGTTCCATCGTCAGTAATAGTTTATATGGCATGTTAATTGGTCGCTGTCAATTATGACTTGGGAGGATAATTTCCTGTTGTAATATACAACGAATTATGAAATTCCAAGAAGAGTTATTGGAATATTATCTGTAAAATTAGGTGATAGTTTGTCTTTTCAAAAAACGGTTGTTAATGCATATTTTGCATACTATGTGGCTCGTGTTTAATTTAATTTATAATGAAAAGAAAATATTCATAAATTTAATGAAAAGCCATTTATAAAATATCCAACAGCTTTTTTCTTGACTATTTTGTTAACAAGTGATCTTTTTGGATAAAAATTCATCTCTGTAGATTGAAAGTTCAACTATTTGGTTATAGATGTAACTTTTTGGTTAAAAAATTAATTGGTTGTCGACGAAAATTGAATTGCTTCGTTGAAAATTCACCTGTTTGGTGAAAAATAAATTTTCTGTTGATTGATATTTTCAAATTAAAAATTAAAATTCTTTAGTAAAAAGTAATCTGTTTTGGTTGACCATAAATTTATTAATAAAAACTTTATTTAATTGGTAGGATGTTAAACTACTTTGCCAAAAATTCATTTTTTTTTTGTTAAAAATTTATTTATATGGTTAAAAATTGATTTTATTGAAGAATTAACTCTTTGGTTGAGGATTCAACTATTTCGTTTAGAATTCGGCTTTTTGATTAAATTCAACTATTTTTGAATATAAATAAAATCTTTTTGTGATATAAACTATCACATTTTTTGTTAAGAATTTTGTAATTGTTGAAAATTCATCTGTTTTGTAGAAAATTTGTCTCTGTGAGTCAAAAATTGATTTTATTTCCTAAAAAATTCATTATTTTGGTTGTGGATTCAACTATTCCATTAAATAATTTACCTTTTTTATTTTAATTTAACTGGTTCAAAATTCATTATTTTTGTTAAAAATTAGTTTTTCAAAAGAAAAATTCAACAAATGCTCACATTATTTAAAAAAATGCATTTATTTGCGTGAAAAATTAATCTTGTTTCTGAATTCGTTTGTTTGGTTGATGATTAAACTCTTTTGTTCATTTTTTTTTAAATTCATCTAGTGAATAATTCGTTTTTTTTAAGTTGAAAATTAGTGATTTAAATTAAAACTAACCTGTAAATTTTTTTAAACTCATATTTTTTAGTGCAAAATTTAATTATTTAGTTAAAAACTCTTTTTGTTTCTGAAACTTTGTTTTTTGGCATATAATTTATTTTTTCGGTAGTACATAATTCTTCTTGCTTGGAAATTTAACTTGGTCGATAATTTTTTTTAATTAGTAGTTTAAAGTGAATATTAAACCATTCTTGATAAAAAGTTTTCTTTTGAAGTTTGTATTTTAACTGCCATCTGAAATATTTCACTTTTTAACTTAAAAACTGAACTTTTTGACAGAAAATTAATTTTTTTGTAAAAAATAGTTCTTCTTGGTTGAAAACTTCTCTTTGTGTTTTAAAAATTCAGCTGTTTGGTAAAAAGCTGTACTATTTATTTAAAAATTAATTTTTTTTGTTGAAATTTCGCCTTTAACAGAAAATTAATTATTTAGTAGGAAATTAATTTTTTCACTGGAAAATAGTTCTTCTTGGTTAAGAATTCAGCTATTTGATAAAAAGATCATCTATCGAGTTAAAAATTCATCTTTCGACAGAAAATTAATTTTTTTGGATAAGAAAATAATATTTTTGATTAAAAATTAATTTTTTTGATAGAAAATAGTTTTTTCTTGGTTGACAGTTTATTTTTGCAGGTTTAAAACATTAATTTTTTTTGTGAAAAGTTAAAGTATTCAGTTACAAATCCAGTTATTCAGTTTAAAATTCGTATTTTGGTAGAACAATAATTTTTTTGGCAGAAAACTAATTTTTTCAATAGAAAATAGTTCTTCTTGGTTGAAAATCTACTTTTGTAGCTTAAAAATTAAACTTTCTGGTGAAAAGGTCAAATATTTAGTAAAAAAGTTATTTATTTTTTAAAAATTTGTCTTTCAGCAGAAATTTTTTTTTTTGTTAGAAAATTAATTTTTTGTCAGAAAATAGATCTTCTTGGCTGAAAATTGATTTTTGTAGGTTCAAAAAATTCAGATATTTAATAAAAAGTGAAACTTTTAGTTATTTAGTTCATATATAATTTATTTTGATGGAAATTTGTCTTTTGACAAAAAATTGATTTTTTTGGTATTAAATAGTTTTTCTTGGTTGAAAATTTATTTTTGCAGGTACAAAAAATTAATTTTTTTGTAAAAAGTTAAAGTATTCAGTTACAAATCCAGTTTTTCATTTTAAAATTCGTGTTTTAGTGGAAAATTCATTTTTTTTAGCAGAAAATTAAATTTTTCAATAGAAAATAGTTTTTCTTCGTTGAAAATCCATTGTTGTACCTTAAAAATTAAACTATTTGTAAAAAGGTAAAATATTTAGTTAAAAAGTTATTTATTTTTTTGAAAATTTTTGTTGTTGTTAGAAAATAAATTTTTTGTCAGAAAATAGATCTTCTTGGTTGAAAATTGATTTTCGTAGGCTCAAAATAAGCGTAAAAAAATAAATAATTTTATCATTTTTAGAAAAAAATGTCACTTTAAAACTGGAAAAAATTTTTCAACAAAAAAGTTAATTTTCAATCAGGAAAGATGAATTTTAAACTAAATAGTTACATTTTGAACTAAAGAAGATCAAGTTTTACCCAAAAATGGAATCGCTAAATTTTCAGTTAAAAACAAATTCGCAAAAACAATAAATTTTTTCTCAATCAGTTAATTTGATTTTCAATTTAATGTTTTTTATTCAACTGTTTAAATTATATTTGAGTTGCTACAAATTTATTGAATTTTCAAGGAAAAAATACGATTTTTCTAGGTAATACTTAAATTTTAAATCCGAAAGTATAAACTTTCCTCAATTTTTAATTTAATTTACGAACCAATTTTCGAATATTTAAATAAAATTATGAACCTTAAAAAAATTGCATTTGTTATAAATTCGTTAAAATACTTTAAACCAAGGAGTTGATTTCGCACTCAAAAATTAAAAACTCAACGAAACGTTTAATGTTTCATATTGAAATAACACACGATTTTAATTTTAAATAAAAAACAGTTAAATTAAAATTTTGATTAAAAAGGATGAATTTTGAACCAAAAAGATTAATAGATTTTCTACAAAAAAGACGAATTTTTGACAAAACACATAAGTTTTTAACCAAAAAGGTCAATTTTTAATTAACAATATGAATTTTACATAATATAAAATAATATTGTTACATTTTTTGGAAGGATAATTATTTTTCAAACAAAAAATTCTCAGTTTAATAGTTACGTTTGATAAGAAAAAGATGAATTTTTATTTAAGATTATGAATCTTCATAAAAAAATTATTTTTTAAATAATTTGTTTTTAATGAGAGTTTTGAATTTTTGAACAAAAAGTGGATGCTTTTATTGATAAGATATTTTTTTCTGCAAGAAAATATAATTTATCAAAAAAATATATAAATTTGTAATCAAACACTTGACTTTTCAACTAATAAAAGATAAATTGTAAACTCAAAAAGATTAATTTTCGACCAAAAAATATATAGTTAAGTTCTCAATTCAAAATTTATTTTCAATTAAACGTGAAACGAATTTTCAACAAAATAATTAAATTTCAGAAAAAAATATTAAAATTCTTAACCAAAGAAGATTAATTAAAAAAATAATAATAGGTTTGATAAAAAAGGTATTCTTGTGAAAGGATCCAAAAAGTAAAACGGATTTCCTATCATTTACATTTAAATTTGTTTTAAATTAATATTATCAATTTTATTAGTTAAAAATGTCTCATAATTAAAAAAATTATTATTTATCAAAATAAATCTAATTGTAAAATTTAATATTAAAAATAATCAGTTTATAGGTTCCGTTTAAATAATAAAAATATAATCAAAATAAATTAATAATTTTAATATGACAGATTCATTTTTAAATAATATAAAAACGAAATTATAAACAAATAAATAAGTTTGTGGTAGGACTTGTTTTAATAAAATTAGCCTTGAATTACCTCTTTACAAAAAAAAAAAAAAAAATTATCGCATATTTAAAATAGTATTCTTTTTTTTTTCACGTGATAATAATTTTCAATAAGATTTCTAGGTGTTGGAGCAATAATAATAGATCTTTACCGTTTTGAGTTAAAATGGCGAATTGTAAAATGTAGGTATTGCACGTGGCTCTGATTATGCATAAGTGTACCGACGTGCATTACGACTATGTGCAGCACTATTGATTGTGCGAAACGCATCGTAATTTGCAAACCGCTCTGGCAATGCCGTCTATATATATCTCTCGTTGTAAATCAATTTGTTATTTTCCTTCCAAAGTAAACAATCAGCGCAGAATTACGCGTTTGAATTGATTTAAACTTGCACTCTTCCTTTCCTTTTTCTTTATTTTACAATAATTTGTTTCAAAAATTGTGTCTTTATTAAAGTTAATATTTAATTTAAAAAAGATAATCGAACACGTTTCGGAAACCAGCTAGTCTCCCTGATCAAATATGTGTAAAAATATATTTATTGAAAGTGTGGCCGTGCGGTCTAACAGACCGCACAGGCTTCTGAGAAGTGAGTCCCTTTAGCCATGGCCTTCTTCAAGGCCTTTTTAGTAGCTTTGATTTTAGTTGTCAGTAAGAAATACTAAAATGATATTGAAGTATGGCCGTGCGGTTTCCCAGACCGCAACATACTTCTCACATGTGGGACTGCAGGCCATCAATAAATTCTTTACTCCTTTTTTAAAGAATTATTTTTTTCCTGTTTTAAAAAAAACTCACGTTTTTCTCGTGTTTTTTTTAATTAATTTTGACTGAATTAACTGAATGCAATAAGAAAATCTAACTATTCTTTAAGAAAAGTATTTTTTTTTTTTTTGAAAAATCGACGATTGTATTTTTTGTTCAAAATTCATTTCGTTTGCTGAAAAATTTTACTACTTCTTTAAAACTTCTTCTGTTTTGTTGTAAATAAAACTATTTTGTTCACAATTTATTTTTTTTTTAAATTATTAAACTAATTTGTTAAAAATTTATATCTTAGATTTAAGATTAATCTCTTTGTTTATGAACTCGTTTTATTTTTTGTTGAATATTAATTATTCAAACTCAAAATTGAATTATTTTATTTTTGTTTGAAAATTCAACTCTGCAGGTTAAAAATACAAGAAAATTACTAAATATTAATATTTTTGTAAATAATTTATCTCCTTAAATAAAAAGTTTACACTTTGGTTGAAAATTGATCTCAGAGGTCGAATGCTGAATTCTTTCCTTGAATATTTTTGTTGCAATATTATCATTTTATTTGAAAGTTTATTTCTTTGGTTAAAAATTGAAATATTTTGTAAAAAATAAACTCTACTGTAAAAAATTCCGATTTGAGAAGATTCATAATTAAAGTTGAACCTTTCGGTTGTAAATTGAACTTTTTTGTAGAAAATGTACTGTTTTGTTGACATTTAAAATTTTTGGCTAGAAAATTAAATAATTTTTTAGAAAATTAAACTATTTGGATACAAATTTTACTATTTTTTTTAAAATTATTTTCTTTCCCGAAAATTTATTATTGATAGAAAATAGTTTTTTCTTGGTTGAAAATTTATTTTTGCAGGTTCGAAAAATTAATTTTTTTGTGAAAATTTAAAGTCTTTTGTTACAAATTCAGTTATTTAGTTTTAAATTCGTCTTTTGGTAGAACAATAATTTTTTTGGCAGAAAATTAATTTTTTCAATAGAAAATAGTTCTTCTTGTTTAAAAATCTACTTTTGTAACTTAAAAATTAAACTTTTTGGTAAAAAGGTCAAATATTTAGTTAAAAAGTTATTTATTTTTTTGAAAATTTGTCTTTCAGCAGAAAATTATTTTTTTTCTGTTAGAAAATTAATTTTTTGTCAGAAAATAGATCTTCTTGGTTGAAATTTGATTTTTGTAGGTTCAAAAAATTCAAACTATTTAGTAAAAAGTTAAAATATTTAATTCATATTTGATTTATTTTAATGGATATTCATCTTTTGACTGAAAATTAATCATTTTTGGTAGAAAATACTTTTTCTTGGTTGAAAATTCATCTTTTAATCATTTATTCTCTTGAAATATGGTCTTTCGGCATAAAACTATTTTTTTTAGAAAATTTATTATTGATTGAAAATATTTTCTTTAAAAGATGAAAATTGATCTTGTTTGTTAAAAAATAATATTTAAAATTGCAAATTTACATTCTTTTTAAAAATTCCTCTTTTATAGGTAAAAGTCAATTATTTTCTAAAACTTTTGACTTCTAGCCTTAAAAATTTAACTTCTTTTTTAACTCTCGCTTTTTGTAGAAAATCAATCTTTTTTTTGATAAAAATTTATCGTGCTTTTTGTTCAATTTAACTCATTGATAATTCGTTTTTGCTTTTCTAGAATTTTTTTTTACTATACTATTTAATTAAAAAATTATGTATTTTGACGAAAATTTATCTTTTTCTAAGATAAACCGGTTTGTCTAAAATGAAACTTTTCGTGTTAAAAAATCAACTGTCTTTCATAAAAAATTTAATTTTTAAACAAAAAATTTTCGAAGAAAGTTAAATTTGTAATGTACAGTTGAATTTTCATCCAAAAAAGTTAATTTAAAATCAACTCGAAGAATTGCTATCAAAATTTGGAATTTTTTTAGAATTTTTAACAATCTAGCAGATAATTAAAAAAAAAATTATTTTTAAAAAATCATTTGGAATTTATTAATATTGAACATGGTGTTAATTGAAGCCTTGGCAGAGATAACGTTGGATCAACAGAAATAGGTTTTTCGGAAATTTTTTTTAGACTCTGAGCAAATATTGTCATACACTCTTTGGAAATTTTTTTTTCAATATAATGTGCCATGGAATAAAAAATCCTTGGGCACAAATCTCATGTCATACTATAAACATAGTTTTAAATAAAAACATTTGTTTATCCAACCTTATCTCTGCCGAGGCCTCAATTATTTTTTGAAATCTTTAAATTATTCAAAAAATTATCAGCAACTTTTATTAATTAATTCAACCAAATAGTTTCATTTTTAACTAAAAAGAAATAATTTTTAATAAAATTCTTCAGATTTAAACCAAAAAGATTAATTTCGAAGTGAGAATCTTTATTTTATACCAAAATAACGAAATTCTAACACATTAAATCAATTGTCAACTAAGAAAACCCAATTTCAAACATTAACAAATAGTGCTATTTGCAGTTTAAAAAAATTCTTTTTCAAATAAAACTGAAGTGATGTTTTAACAAAAAGGTTAATTTTTTACAGCTGGTTCAATTTACAATTTGAAAAGAAGAATTTTCAACAAAGCATTTGAATTTTTAAAGCAAAAGTATAATTTTTGAACAAAAAAAGTTCATGTACAACAAAATTATTAAATTTTAATCTAAGATGATAAATTTTTAAACAATAAATTATACTTTTGATCAAAAGGAATAAATTTTCAAACAAGAAAAAAAAATCTAATATTAAACATCAATTTTTAACTAGAAAACATCAATTTTCAACAAAAAAGTTGTACTTTTACAATATAAAAAATTCAAAACAAATACTTGAATTTTCGAGAACAGTATAAAATTTCAACCAGAAATACAGAACTTACATTTTCAGGCAAAAAATTTAATTTCAACCAAAAATGAAACGAATTTTTAAACAAAATATGTAAATTTCCAACGAAAGACGTGAATCTTCACAGAAAAAGAAGTTTTTAAATAGTTGAATTTTTAAGCCAAGGAGATATTTTTTTAACCAAAAATATTAACTTGTTACCAAGAAAAACAGACTTCTAACAAAATATATACAAATTTTCAACAGAGAAGTCTAATTAAAAAAACTAAATAAATTTTCAACCAGAAATGCAATAGTTAAATTTTTAGTTAAGAAAATAATTGGTAATAAAAAATTTATTTGTTAGTTCATCCACAAAACATAGTTATTATATAGACAACAAAATAGTTAGTTCACCCAACCAAATTGTTTAGTTGTTTTAGCAAAAAATTTCTAGATAGAATATTTTGTTGATTCATAAAAAAAATTTTGATGGACCAATCACGAATATCGATTTAACTCAAATTTTTTGATTTGATTTTTTTTGATTTAAGAAATTTTTTACTCCCTGAAATGGTCAACGTAATTTATAGAAGGTCCTCTATTCAATCCTGGATTTTAATTCCTATTTTTTTCGGTTTCCTCGTCAGGTCAACAGTGGAGAAAAAATAAAACTTCATAATTTTAAAAATAATTTTATGGTTTTTAAAAACAAATTTAATAAATAAACCCCATTTATTGTGCAGTTATAGGCAAAAAATAACAAGTTAATAAATTATATAAAATTTAAAAAGAAATTTAATAAACAAATGAACAGGTAACAAATTTGTCGAAAGAAAAATGATTTTTTTTCGATGCCAACTTTTTCAATTAAGAAAGTCATGATCATTTCAGAAAAAAAAACAGATTTCATTGATCAATTTTATCACTTATTTAACTTATTTAATTTATTTATAATTTATTTAACTGAAATAATTAACTAAGTATGCGTGTAAACGAAATTATCATTAAGTTCTAAATAAAAAGACTGATATCAGAAAAAAATTTATCTCGACATATACCCGAATAAAACATTTTTTATTAAAGTTTTAAAAAAATAAAAAAAATAAAAAAATTGATCAATAAATTATGATTTTTTATTGAAATTATCATGCAGCTCCCGATTAAAAAAGCGGCAATAGAAAAAAAACGAATTTTTCTGCCGATAAATGCCCCAACATTGCATTTATTAACTAAATTTGTTTACAAAAATAATGAGCTTAATCAAGAAGTTACAAATTTCTCTAAAATTACCATAAATATCCTAATTCAAAAAAAAGTTATTGAAAAAACGCTTTTTTCATTCGAAAAATGGCGGATTATTGCATTTGTTTATTAAATTTGATTATTCGAATAACGATAATAATCTTAAAAAGAAATTTTTTGTTCATTATATTTTTTTTATTCAATTTATTGCAATACAACTTGAAAAACGTAAAATTATGGAAGATCGTAAACAAATTCTTTTTAAAAAATAATTTGTATAACATTTTTTTTTATTTATTATGTAATACTGGAATATCTCTAACTAAAGTTACTTTATAAAAACCTACGATATTTCAACAATTTTTATGTTATTGACGAGCACCGTGAAGGTCCAATAGAAAATCTGGCCATTTATTTCTCTCTTTCCTTTTACATTTTCCTCTCTTTTGCTTTTTTTCTCCTTTTTTCCAATTTTAATATAACTGTATTGATACAATTGCAGAAGTTTCACTTCTATATTTCTCTGTCGGTAATCATGCAATCTGTATTACCCACAGACCCGTAGAAGTTCGAAATTCATTACTCGCTGCGCTAGTGCTGCTCTAAAACAGCTAAAACAGCTGATACGTCTACCAGACAAAATTGATTTATTTTGCATTTAAAGTGCAAACAATAGATTCTGCGTTATTTGTATATAATGTTCGTGAGCAATTTTTGTTGTTTTACCCCAGGTTAATATAGATGAACCTCATAACTAGCCATTTTGACAACATTGAATATTGCTTGCAGAGTTTTACAGCACAATCTGTATGTTTCCAAATTAGTAAAAAAAAAAAATTTACAATTCAATATATTTAGAACCAGAGACAACTTCCTTCGTGCCTTCTATTTCACATGCCAAATTTTTAACACGACATTTCATTCCATGTAGACATAAGTTGGAAAAGAAAAGTACCGATACAGGTTCCAATTTTTACTTTTTTCAAAATTTCAATCGGAACAAAGCAGAGAGATGCACCTTATTGCCTCCTCTTTCATTTCACAAACTTTCAGAACGATATCTCATTTCGTTTAGACGTAAGTTGGGAAAGAAAAATTGAGGACCATCTTTGGTCACGTGACCCTCTCGTCACATGGCCTTAAGTTTATCTTTTTTTTTGTTAATGTACTTTCAAATGTTGGTGACAGTTGGTAAACCGCCGTGGGTGGACTTGGCCACTGGAATGGCATTTGCGATTACGAGCCCTGGACGCGCCCGTCGAGTCGGTCCAGTATTATAATGGATTCAAACTAAGGGTTTGTATTGAGATATCAGTATGTGGCCGGCATGGGCACCGGTAATGGTCTCCCGTTCTCAGAAGCCTGTTCCTACATTCAGAGCACCTCAGATAGATATGCGCATTACGCCCCGTAGCTATAGGTTTAGGCTCTTGCTTACTTCGTGCATACTGCATTCCTCATACCACCTTTATTGGTGTATGTATATTTCCCCCTATCACCCCATTCCCATATACCCATCCCATATAGACCCCCATACATGCCCCTAAGGTAACAGCAAAAGGTGTTTGAATTTATTCTCTTACAATGTTGTCTCGACATGCTCGACCATATGCATTAATGCACGAGGCATCCTTCTTTATGCAGGTTTCGATACAGTCTCTCTATCCTACCGATCGATGATATCTTTTTCAGATATCATCGATTTCAGACAGTTTAAAGTTTTAGCTGCAGATTCCTCTCACCGATAATTGACACACCACGGAAGACACTGGGGGTTCAATAATTAAAATTAAAGATGTTTCAATGAGATTAAAATCAAATTTAAAAAACCTTTTTTACTGTCCAATAATCATGGTAATGTGAAGAATTCCTGAAAATAAACTCAAGAATCTATCGACCAAATTTGGACAACCGCAGCAAAATGATCCCATTTCAATCTGAAAAAAAACATTTCCTTCTCTTCTTTTCCCCTAAAAAAAAAAGAAAAAAATGTAAATGTTGAGAGGGAGAGAGTTGCTGTTCCTGCTGCCTAAAATTTTATTTTCATTTTATTTTATTTTTATTTTAGTTTAATTTCATTATGTATTTTTTTGCCTTGCTAAGGGTGCTGTATGAAAGCCAAAACGTTGGTGATTATTTTCTACAATTTTTTTTTATTGTGATTTGATAATGGCAGGAATAAAAAAAAAGAAAGAAATAAAAAAGAGAAGGAAGGCGATTTGGTTGGTTCCCTTCTCATTTTTCTTTCCTCTTCTTTACTTTTCTCTAAATTGAAGAATACATTTTTTTCTTTTCTTTTTTAGGAGAAAATAATAGGAGGAAAAGGTTTTTTTTGCAGATTGCAAAGGGAACATTTTGTTGTGGTTTTCAAAATTTGTTCGTTAGATTTTTGAGTTTATTTTCAGGGGCATCATTTAGAATTTAGGATCTAAAGGAACTCTTATTAGAGTTCCTTTTTAGTTCGTTCATATCCGATAGATGGCTATCGACGAGAGACGAATTTTTTAACGGCGCATGTTCCAAAAAGCCAGGCCTTTTTTTAAATTAATAAATATTATGAATAGCCACACAAATAAATGTTAAAAACTTTTTTGTTCCTTTTTAAATAAATTAAATTAGACGATAAAAATATCTGGCTTTTTAAAAAAATTATTATTAACCTAATGTTGAAAGTGTATATTAGGTCATTTTTAATAGTTCCACGCTTTTTGGTACATGCGCAGTGGAAGACATAAGATTTTTAACATAACCTTAAAAACTGTCACATTTCATTAAGAACCATTTATCATTTTAGGTTCCTTTTTATTGCAGCTCCTTTGGAACCGAAATTTGGTTTTAATACAAAACTATTTTTTTTTTTTTGAGAAAAACTAGGATTTTTGTTATGTAACAACCAGCCCCATCTATCGCCCGTGTATGTAATAATTCTTATTTTAGTATACGGAGGGGTATCGTAGTTCAAATAAATCCAATAGATGGCGCTCCCATCAGGTAGGCCAGTTTTTGCATTGTCGTGTATAGCAAAAACACGAAAATTCATAAAAAAAAACTTGATACTTTTTATAAATATAAAAGGAAGAACTAAATTTTCAGTAATAATAAGAGCAGTTGTGATGTATGATGTTAAAAAATCGACTTTTGGTAAAATATCGATTTTTTTGTACAAAATGAGTTTCTTCTTTTTGAAAGTTAATCTCTTCATTTGGAAATTTTTTATTTTGGTTAAAAAATCAAGCATTCAAGTTATTGTTACTGCAAAATTTTATCTTTCTTTTAAATTTATAAAAAATATCAAGTTTCAAATGAATTTTAGAATCTTTATTATACATAACAATAAAAAACAGGCCTACCTGATCGAAGCGCCATCTATTTGATTTATTTGAAGTAAAATTATCATTCTTTATAACTGTTCCTTTTTAGTTCGTTGATCTCCAACAGATGGCTACTAGCGGGTACTGACGTTTCCAACTGCGCATGCAACAAAAAGCGCGGACCAATTTTAAAATCAATGAATACTATTAACTAAAATCTAGATAAATATTAACAAAAATGTTTTATTTTGTAAAAACCAGTTTATATTAAATAATGGAAACACCTAAATTCTTAAAATAATTTAATATCAATTTAATATTGCCCGTTTATATTTTATTATTTTACATAGTTCCGCTCATTTCGGCACATGCGCAGTTGAAAACGTCGGATTTTTAACATAACCTTAAAAATAGCAAATCTCATATGCATTATCCTCCTTTTAAGAATTACTAATCCGAAAATCGATATTTATATTATTCAAAATTATAAGATTTATAAGGTTTGACAGTAGATTTTTAATTAAAATAATTTTGGCAATTTTATGTTAATGTTTTTCGTCTAAAATTGTTACTTTTATTGAGCAATGATTGGATTAAAAATTTGGTTACAATATTTAAAGAATAGTTGCGTTTTTTTACCAGATATAAAATAATTATTATATTTCAACAAATATTTACATTAATTGAATAAATAGATTATGATGCAGTTTTTTTACTAGAAATCGGTTATTTATAATCATAATAAATTTTTTTCGTTAAAAACTCTTGCTTCAATTAAAGAATCATTAAATTAATAAATTTGTTTATACTTTAGGAACAATAATAGGATATATTATATATTTAAAACATCATTTTTACGAAAAATCGGTTATTTTAAACAAAAAATATTAACTGTTTAATAAAGATTTAGAGTTTGGAACAATTTTTTTTAATGTTATTTTTTTAGTTTGAAATTTGTAATAATAATAAAAGATAATTAGATTTCAAAGAATATTTACAATATTTAAACAATAAAAATCCTTCGTTTCGTAAGATTGGAGATAAACTATTTTTGTCGCAATAATTGAAACTTTTTTCACCTAATGTTTTTAAAGTATTAAAAATTAATTTGAATGATTATTTAATTTATTATTCTGTAGCGTTCAGTCATAATTGATAAAAAATCTAATTTATTGACCATGGATTATATCGTTAGCCTTCTTGGTAAAAGATTCAAATTTTTTGCTCAGAACTCGTCATTTTGACTTCAAAATTAAAAAACTTGATTTTTTTTTCTTTTCTGGGTTGAATTTCTTTTTTTGTAACATAGAAATTTAATTTTTTTTGTTAAAAGTGAAATTAATTGGTTGATATTTTATGTATGTTATTAAAAATTTTACTTACTTGGCAGAAAATTAAATCTATTCGTTCAACATTTAACCATTCGACAGAAAATGTATGCATTTTTTTAAAAATTGGACATTTTTGTAAACAATAAATTCTCACGTTCGAAAATTTTTCCTTCTGGTTCAAAATTGACCTATTTAGTTTAGAATTTATGCATTTTGTTCAAAGTTATACTTTTTTGGTAGGAAATAAACTTTTTGATTAAAAATGCAACTGTTGGACTGAAAATGATACTTTTTAGTGGAAAATTTATTTATTTTATTTCTTTATTTCTTTGTTGATTTATGTTATTTCTCGGTTGAAATTTTTTTTCTTTTCTGAAAATTAAACCATTTGGTTAAAAATGTAAATATTTAGTTGAAAATTTTTTATTGTTGACAAATTTGTTGAGAAATTTTTTTTATTAAATTAATCTTTGTGGATGAATTTTTTATTCTTCATTGACTCAAAAAATGGCCTTCGAAAATTCAAGTCTTGTTAAAAATTCCTTCCTTTAATTTGAATATTGATCTCTTTTGCCAGAAATGAAACCTTTTTTGGTAAAACATAGAGTTTTTTGTTTAAAGTGAATCTGGTTTTGTTGAAAATTTAACTGTTCAGTTCAAAATTTTAATATTTTATATAAAATATATCTTTTTAAATTGAAAATTGATTTTTATTTTGAAAATTCACATATTCTATTTCAGGTTAATAATTGATTGTTTTGAACAGAAAACTTAAGACTGGTTAAAAATTGATGTATTTTGTTAAAAAATAATATTTTTTAGTTGAAAAATAATCTTCCTTGTTAAAAAAAATCTCGAATCTTTCTTAATTGAAAATTCAATTCTTGTTGAAAATATACCATTTTAATTTGAATATTTATACATTTTATTAGAAATCTAATCTTTTTTCGTTTAAAATACATCTGTTGAGTTACAATGAATCTAGTTTTGTTGAGGATTTAACTATTTTGTTAAAAATTTAAATATTTTGTACAGAATTCGTTTTTTTAATTTAAAAATGAATTTTTTTATTAAAAATAAAGCATTTAGTTGAAATTATTAGTTTATGGTTCTTTTATAAATTTTAGATTTTTGGTTTAACAATTCAGTTCCCAAAATTGTAAATAAATATCTTTTGGTTCAGCATTCATTTTTTTTTGCAAAGTTGAGTTCCTTTGTTAATTTACGAAAAAAAAATAAAATGTTAAGAAATCTTCATTGCCCACCCTTCTATAAAAATCTATCGTATTTTTTTCAAGGAGGAAAAGTGATAATAAATTATAGGAGGGGGGGGGGGGGGAGGGGAAATTAGGGGGGGTAGCGGAAGTAAGCGCTAAGGAAGAGGAAGGGAGAGAAAATGGAAGGAAGTGAGAGAAAATTAGGGGAAGGGAGGGGAAGGGGGGGAGGGGGGGCGGGGGGGGGGGGGGGGGGGGGGGGGGGGGGGGGAGGGGGGGGGGGGTGGCGGAAGTAAGCGCTAAGTAAGAGGAAGTGAGAGAAAATGGAAGGAAGTGAGAGAAAATTAGGTGAAGTGAGAGGAACTGACACGAAGTGAGAGAAGGGGAAGTGATGGAAAATTAAGGGAGGGAATGCAGAAAAAGTAGGGTAAATTCTTAGAATTTCAGGAGAATAGGAGAGTAGGAAAGGGGAAAAGAGTGCTGGGGAAAATGAATAAAAACGAAAAAAATATGGAGGGATCAGGTGAAGTAGGGAAAATTCTGGTAATGAGAGTAGGAGAGTAGGAAAGGGAAAAAAGGGCTGGGGAAAATGATTAGAAACGAAAAAAATTTGGAGGGATCAGGTGAAGTAGGGAAAATTCTGGTAATGAGGGGTTCTGCGGAAGTGAGGAGAAATTATGGGAGAGAAAGTAATTGAAGTGAGATAAAATGGTAGGAGAGAAAATGGGAGGAAGTGAGAGAAAATTAGGCGAAGTGAGAGGAACTGAGACGAAGTGAGAGGAGGGGAAGTGATGGAAAATTAAGGGAGGAAATGCAGAAAAAGTAGGGGAAATTTTTAGAATTTCAGGAAAATAGGAGAGTAGGAAAGGGGAAAAGAGGGCTGGAGAAAATGATTAAAAACGAAAAAAATTTGGAGGGATCATGTGAAGTAGGGGAAATTCTGGCAATGAGGGGTTCTGCGGAAGTGAGGAGAAATTATGAGAGAGAAAGTAGGTGAAGTGAGATAAAATGGTAGGAGAGGAAGTAAGAGGAAGTGAGAGAAAATGGGAGGAAGTGAGAGAAAATTAGGCGAAGTGAGACGAACTGAGATGAAGTGAGAGAAACTGAGACGAAGTGAGAGAAACTGAGGCGAAGTGAGAGGAAGGGAAGTGATGGAAAATTAAGGGAGGGAATGCAGAAAAAGTAGGGGAAATTCTAAGAATTTCAGGAGAATAGGAGAGTAGGAAAGGGGAAGAGAGGGCTGGGGAAAATTATTAGAAACGAACAAAATTTGGAGGGATCAGGTGAAGTGGGGAAAATTCTGGTAATAAGAGGTTCTGTGGAAGTGAGGAGAAATTATGGGAGGGAAAGTAGGTGAAGTGAGATAAAGTGGTAGGAGAGGAAGTACGAGTAAGTGAGAGAAAATGGGAGGAAGTGAGAGAAAATTAGGCGGAGTGAGAGGACCTGAGACAAAGTGGGAGGAAGGGAAGTGATGGAAAATTAAGGGAGGGAATGCAGAAAAAGTAGGGGAAATTCTTAGAAATTCAGGAGAATAGGAGAGTAGGAAAGAGGAAAAGATGGCTGGGAAAAATTTGGGTATGAGAAACAGTGTGAAGGCGCAGTTTTTTTGACCCCTATTTTGTCTAACTTTTTTTCAAAATGTCACAAATTTTTCGGGTGTGAGCTCGAAGAGTAAGAACAAAAAATTCCGAAGAACTTTTTGATTACTCTATTATTCATTCAACTAAACATAATTATTTCAATTTTTTTTTCTTACCATGACGTTTTTACTAAATTGAACCAGAGGAGGAACTTACCTGCAACAAAAATAAAAATATTCATGAATAAAGGGCACATAAGACTATGTAAAATTTTTCCATAACTATAACTTAGTCCATTTGTATAAATAATGTTGAATTCATTAAAAATCTTACGAGTCACGATTGTCTTTTCTCATAGAAGGAACATTTTTCTAAATGAAGAGAGGAGGAAAAATAAGAAAATATGAAGGGAAAAAGAGTCACGTGCGAAGACAACAGTCACACGAGGCTGTAAATCTCGGCTTCTATTCTATTCAAATGAAACGAGAATTCTTGAGATCTCTCTTTTTTTGCCTTGCGCTTTCTTCCTTTCTTCTTTCATCCCATCTCACTATACTCGTTTGCAATTAACGGTGTAACAATTTTTACTTCCCTGGCATAACATCGAATCAAAAGTCAATCTGCATAATTCCTTTTACACATTTTAGTTTGCATAAATGAAAATATAATTACAAACAAAAGACCACAAGTAAGAGTGCTGAACCTGAAATATTTATCGTCCACTTTACTTTAGAGTTTATGGAAGGTGCAAGGTTAATTTTCATTGGTCGAATGACCTTCCTGAACCAACATTATTTATCGAGGTTCAGAAATTAGCTATAGATTTATTTTACTATTAATTACTGAATTAATTTATGCTTGATGGTTTTCCATGAAATACAGGTCTTTAAGGGGGAGGAAAGTTCAAAATTATTTTTGCAGGTAAAATATTTTATTATAAAAAAATGTTTTTAGCGCAAACTAGTTTTATTTATGTTACATTATAAATTATTACAACATTACTACTTGTAATTTCAATAACAGTATTAGTAGTAACTAGTAATATCATATTAACTATAATACCCATAAATTCACGAAACAATAATAAATATTATTAATTTTATGAAATAATGGAAATTTTTTTAACCTAATGTTTTTAAATTAGTAAAAATTAATTTGAATGATTATTTAATTTATGATTCTGTAGCGTTCAGTCATAATTAATGAAAAATCTAGTTTGCTGACCACGGACTATATCGTTAGCCTTTTTGGTAAAAGATTCAAATTTTTGGCTTGAAACTCGTCTTTTTGACTTCAAAATTAAAAAACTTGATTTTTTTCTTCTCTGAGTTAGATTTTTTTTAACATAGAAATTTAATTTTTTTGTGAAAAGTGAAATTATTTGGTTGATATTTCGTGTATTTTGTTAAACATTCTACTTTCTTGGCAGAAAATTAAAGCTATTGGTTCAAAATTTAACTATTCGACAGAAAATGTATGCATTTTGTTACAAATTGGACATTTTTGTAAAAAATAAATTTGAAATTTGAAATTTGAAATTTTTTAAATGTTCGAAAATTCTTTCTTTTGGTTCAAAATTGACCTATTTAGTTTAGAATTGATGCATTTTGTTCGAAATTCTACTTCTTTGGTATAAAATAAACTTCTTGATTAAAAATGAAATTGTTGGACTGAAAATTATACTTTTTGGTGCAAAATTAAATTAATTTCTTCCAAATTATTTTTTTTTGCTTAAAGATTCATAATTTTAGTTCAACTTTCAAGTTTTTGGTTAAAGCTCTAACTATTACTATCATTATTATTACACCATTAAGCCGTTTCCCTTTCGGGGTTGGCGTGACTACTTTTTTGAAAATTTATTTCTTGGTTTAACATTTTTTTTTCTTATCTGAAAATTAAACCATTTGGTTAAAAAAAACTGGTTGGTTAACAATAAACTTTTTTGTTGAGTGTTCAAATAGTTTTTAGAAAATGCGTCTTTTTGCATTGAAAATTCATTTTGCTAATTTAAAATTTAACTTTCTATTTTAGGTTCAAAATTTATTTATTTGGTTAAAAATGTAAGTATTAAGTTAAAAATTCTATTTTGTTGAGAAATTTTTTTAAAAAAATTTTGTTGTATAAAACTAATCTTTGTGGATGAATTTTTTATTGTTCATTAACTCAAAAAATTGTCTTCGAAAATTCAAGTTTTGTTAAAAATTCCTTTTTTTGATTTGAATATTGATCTCTTTTGTCATAAATGAAAACTTTTTGTGGTAAAAAAGAAGAGTTTTTTGTTTAAAGTGAATCTGGTTTTGTTGAAAATTTAACTTTTTTGTTAAAATTTTTAATATTTTGTATAAAATGTATCTTTTTAAATTGAAAATTTATTTTTATTTTGAAAATTCACATATTCTATTTCGGGTTAATAATTGACTTTTTTGAACAGAAAACTTAAGACTGGTTAAAAATTAATGTATTTTGTTAAAAAATAATATTTTTTATTTGAAAAATAATCTTCTTTGTAAAAAAAAATCTTTATAGAAACAAAATATTCATATAATTTGTTATAAATTTAAACTTTTTTGGTATCAAAAATATCTGTTTAGTTACAATGAATCTAGTTTTGTTGAGAGTTTAACTATTTTGTTAAAAATTTAAATATTTTGTAGAGAATTTTTTTTTTAATTTAAAAATTAATTTTTTATTGAAAAAAATTATTTAGTTGAAATTATTTTTTTTATGGTTATTTTATGAATTTTAGATTTTTGGTTTAACAATTCTCAAGTTTTTGGTTAAAAATCGAACTACTTTTTTGAAAAATTATTTCTTGGTTTAAAATTATTTTTTTCTTTTCTGAAAATTAAACCACTTGGATAAAAAACAAACTGGTTGGTTGACAATAAACTATTTTATTAAGAGTTCAAATTGTTTATAGATTGCATTGCAAATTCATTTTTTTTATTTAAAATTTAACTTTTCTATGTTGAGTTAAAAATTAATTTATTTGGTTGAAAATGTAAGTATTTAGTTGAAAATTGTTTTTTGTTGAGAAATTTTTTGAGAAATTTTGTTCTATAAAATTAATCTTCGTGGATGAATTTTTTATTGTTCATTAACTCAAAAAATTGTCTTCGAAAATTCAAGTTTTGTTAAAAATTCCTTTCTTTGATTTGAATATTGATCTCTTTTGTCATTAATGAAAACTTTTTGTGGTAAAAAAGAAGAGTTTTTTGTTTAAAGTGAATCTGGTTTTGTTGAAAATTATCCTTTTTTGTTAAAATTTTTAATATTTTGTATAAAATGTATCTTTTTAAATTAAAAATTCATTTTTATTTTGAAAATTCACATATTCTATTTCGGATTAATAATTGATTGTTTTGAATAGAAAATTTAAGACTGTTAAAAAATTGATGTATTTTGTTAAAAAATAATATTTTTTATATAATTATAAATTTATAATAATAATAAATTTCCTTATATAAAAAAAATTCATATATTTTATTAGAAATTAAATCTTTTTTGGTATCAAAAACATCTGTTTAGTTACAATGAATCTAATTCTGTTGAGAGTTTTTGTTAAA
>JAAAKG020209643.1:0-22699 GCA_010014905.2 Druon quercuslanigerum | reverse complement strand
GTGGTTTTGTATAAAAGTGTCATTTATTAATTTTTTTAAATTACGCTGGTATTTCCAAAAACAAAAAGATTTCCTATTAAAAATAAAATAAAACCCACTTTTTTCGAAGAAAAATTCTCCTTTTATCTCTATAATTGAAATTCTGTATCACTGTGATCCCTGTTATTGGAATAATACAGGTTTTCCTGGGTTGTTAAAAAAATAATTATTATTGAAATAAAAATATATATTTATTTTTGTAGAACTCTCAAATATTGTTATTTTCAAGAACTTGAAAATTACGTATCCTTCTGCACTTTAAGCTGAAGTTCACTTGAGAGTGTTGCAGTTGCAATTATAGATACGTAGTAAAAAAATCTGTCAGTTAACCTTGAGTAATTACAACGCATGATTATCATTGTATTTATTTTAGTAAATGGTTGTTTTATCTATTAAATATATTTACATTAGGATGGGTCGAACAAGAATGAAATCGTAAGTCAAAAATAGAAGAGATTAAATTTTTGTCCCTCTTATAACCTGTGTGAAATTTGAAAGAAATCGATTATTATCAATGTTCAACAATGTTATCAAACTGCAATATTTTCAATTTATCTAGGCCAAATTCTCATTTTCATAAACCTCAAAATACGAAAATAATTTTTCGAAAATTTTAAAAGTATACTAAAATGTTTTGAGGCATATACAAACTTTTCTGCATTCAAAATTTACCTAAAAATCAAGAGTTTTGCAAAAGTGGCTAATAATAGTTTTTTTTGTAATCAGCATGCCTATTTTTCGAAAAACTTACATGATTTCAATATTTTCAGGTTTCCTAGGACAAAATCTTATTTGTGTAAAACTCTAATTACTAAAATAATTATTTTTTAAAAACTTTTTGAACAATCCTAATTTTTTTGTACATATAGAAAGTTTATTGTACTCAAGATTTACGTTTATAAACCAAGAAAAATACAAACATTTTACCCAATGAAATCGCCAGACTCTAAATAAATTCTGCACTCTTCAATTTTTTTATTTGGTAAAGTTTGAGTGCGAGAAAGATCATGTATGCTCAAACATATTTTAGGATAGTTTATGGAGTTTTTAGAAATGACTTTATATTATTAAGGTTTATAGAAATGAGATTTTGTCCTAGAAAAACGAAAATATTTTAATCTTACAAGAACGTCTTATGGGAGGGGGGGGGGGGGGCAAAATGTAGTCAAAACCATTTCTTACATAAGATATTTTGTTGAAAATTAAATAATTATGTTAAAAAGTAAATTTTTTGTTCAAACGTGAGTTGTTCTGTTGAAACCTCATATTTTTGTCTTGAAAATTGAACAGTTTGATTGACATTTTACTTCTTCCCCGACTAAGTTTTTGGTTTGAAAATTAATTACTTTATGTACAAATTTCATCTTGTTTGGTTCGAAAAGACACTGCCTGGTTAAAAATTAATCTGTTTCGATTGAAAATTAATTTTTTTGGTTGAAAGTTCAACTATTTTGTCGAAAATTTATTTTGTTTTTGGTTGAAAATTAATCCGTTTAATTGAAAATATAACTATCTTGTTGAAATTTTAGATATTATGTTCAAAATTCGTTTTTTTTTTCTTTGTAGAAAATAAATTCTTTTGGTTAACAATGCTACTCCTTGTTCAAAAACTAATTTTTTATTTAATGATTTAAGTATTTTGTTGAAAATTCCTCCTTGTTGGTTAAGTTAAACTGTTTTTAATTTTAAATTGAAATATTTTTGTATGAAATATCATGAAATTCATCATTTTGGTTTAAAATGTATGCGATTTCTTGAAAATACGTCTTTTTTAATAGAAAATATTCTTCTTGGTTAAACATTGAACTGTTTTGTACAAAGCTCGTCTTTTTTGTGTGAAAATTCAGCATGTTGGATGAATTTTTTTCTTTGTTGACTGAATAATCTTATTTGCTTGAAATGTCAACTCTTGTTGAAAATTCTGGATTTTTATTTGAAAATGCAACTTTTTGGCAAAAATGTCATAGCTTTTTATTAAAAATGCCACGTTTTGGTTGAAAATTCTACTATTTTGTTAAAAATTTCTTTCCTTTTGGTTCATTTCAACTGTTGAGAATTTATATTTTTTGGTTGAAAATTTAATGAGTTGGGTAAAAGTTGAAATATTTTCTTAATTCATAAGAATCAGTAAGATTTTACCAAAAAGAATGCAGATGTTTATAGGAAAAAACTTCCGAGGGAGAAATTAATTTAGTTTTTTAATTGTAGAATCTAAAATGTTATTTTGTATAGTTTATTGAATATGTATTTGTAACAGATGCATGTGGTTTAGATGTTGTTACTAATTATTAAAGTATTTTGGCGTTGTTTGAAATGCTTTGGCTGACTATGCTGTGCTTAGATTTTCAGAATTTTAGCACTTCCACTGTTGTTGTAACAGTTTCTGGATCTCGTAACGTTTCAGCTGGGCAACAACCGACTGCAGCAGCTGGTGGAAAAGTATTGACCGGAGACTTAGATAGTAGTCTCGCCAGTCTTGCAGAAAATCTCTCCATAAATAAGAGTGCACAGCAACAAGTCAAGTAAGAATTAAAATATATAGAAGTTATTTTGATGATTTAGGTTGCAAAACTTTAAACAGGATTCACACTCTTTACTCTATTCCCCTCTTTTCCCCTGTTTTCAAGAAACTTCACCTTTTTCTCATTCCCCCCCCCCCTGAAATACGAACTAAATTAATAGAAACGAATGGAAACTTAATTTTTCTTGGATGATAATTCTATTATTGTATTAACAATTAACTATTGGTTAACAATTCTACTATTTCGTTGCAGTTTTAATTAGTTTGTTAACAATTTAACTCTTTTGTTACACATTTGGCCATTTTTGAAAGAAAATTCATCTTGTTGGATTAAAAATTCAACTTTTTTGGTTCAAAACGCGTATTTCGTTGTTTAATTTAACTGTTTTTGATTTAAAATTAAAATGTTTTTCAAAATTTCATTTTTAAGCTGATATTAATTTTTGGTTAAAAATTCATCTTTATTGGTTGAAAAACTTTGTCTATTTTTATTGGTGGTTTAAATATTTACTTGTCAATGTCCTGGTTAAACATATTTTCTTTTTGGTAATAAAACTATTCGAATGAAAATTAATTTTTTCGTTGAAAAATAATTTTTTCTGATTTGAAATTGAACGTTTTAAAAAACATTTGTCTTCTTAGCATGGAAACTTAATTTTTTGGTGATATTTAATCTTTTATGGTAAGTATTTGGCAATTTTCAATTACTAACATTTCCTCAAAAATCGGTATTTTTTAGTTGAATTCAACTGTTTTTAATTGTAAATTAAAATCCCTTTTGGTTAAAATTTCAACTATTTAATTTTTATTTTTGTTTAAATCCATTTTGTTTCATTGGTTGAATATTCATATGATGAAAAGATAAATATACTTGTTCGAAGTGGAACTACTTTATTAAAAATTCATTTTATTGGTTGATGATTCATTGTTTTAGTCAAAAATGCATCTCCTTGGTAGAAAACCGAATAATTTTGTTGAAAAGTCGCGTTTTCGTTGTTGAAAATTAATTTTTTGGACTGGAAATTTAAATATTCCATTTTTGGTTGAATATATAGTGATCTTTTTTTGTGGATTAAAATTGAACTATTTTGTTGAAAACTCGTCTTTTTTGTTAATTTAACTGTTTTTATTCAAAATTTAAATATCTTTTAGTTGAAATATCGATTATTATATTTTTTACTTCGAATCCATCCTTTTTTGGAGGAAAAATCAACTCTTATGAAAAAACTTCGTTGTTTTTTGGTTGATTATTAATCTTATTAACCAAAAATTTAACTAATCCATTTATGGTGGAACATTCGTCTTTTTTTAGTAAAAAAATTCAACTATGATTCGTTAAAGGTGAAACTACTTCGTTAAAAATTCATCCCTTTGGTTATAAAATTAACTATTTTGTTGAAAATTTATTTTATATTGAATTCAATATGCCACCTACAATAATTTTATTTTAAAGAATTTATTCCCCTGTTTTTGTGAAAACAAACTTTTTCCCCTGTTTTGAGAGCACTTTGGGCTCGGAAATATGCTAGAATAACATTTATAAAAACGTATTTTTTTCAGAGGAATGCAGTGGAACTCTCCTAAAAATACTGCAAAAGCAGGCCAAGCAGGTTGGACGCCTCAGCCAATGGCAGCTACAACAGGAGCTGGTTATCGTCCCATGGTAATTGAAACCTTTTTTTAATTTTTTTTACTTAACAATTAATTCACATCAGCATGAATTCGCCTATCTGTAAATTTTAATTAGCTTTTGCGAATGATACACATCACTTAGGCGTAGACGCTTCTAAGGGATCACTAGGTTACCCTGTTTTTGGACGTTTCCTTCAATCTCTAATGTGATTTCATTTTGTTAACAATAATAGGTTTTTATTTAAAGGACATATGATTAACTTTTCAAATCAGTCCCGAGATAATTTTTGATTCTACTGGACGAAAATTCTTCTTACTGATAGAAGTTACTAGTGGTTTTAAAAGGAAAGAAAAACACTTTGAACAATTGATTTGTTGAGCTTAGTTTGAATCAAAATTAGACCCAACTTTTTTCACCAATTGGCAGATTTAGTTGTGTGATGCATGCATGGCATATGGCATGTTACTGGCTGTTACAGGGCCAAGGAATGACGCAACTTCCTCCAACTACCACTTTGGGTTACCCTTCTCCAGCCACACCACTGGTGAGTTTTTTTTTCGCATTCAATGCATTTTTTTTACATCGGGCACATAACTTCTTTCCTTATACATAAATTTTGTCTATTAAATATTTTATTAATTGTTGTACAGTTGACTGATTACTAACGTAGTTTCGTTAATATGCACTCATCTTACCGGATTATTGAATTTCTCTTGACGTTTTTACCTATTTTCGGGTTGTGTTAAATATCGCAGACTTCAAAACTCTTTCCCTTTCTCTAACAAATTTCCATTTTCCCCCTATTTCCAAAAAACTTTCCCTTTTTCGCATTTTTTTCGCTTACATGCGAACTGAGTTAAAAAAAAACCCAATATGAAAATGTAACTACTTTTCGTTTAAAGTTAATCATTTTTCGTTTAAAAGCCTACTATTGTATTTTTGTTCAAGAACTGATCTTTTTTATTCAAAATTGTATTATTTTGTGGAAAACTCGTCTTTTTAGGTTGAAAATTAAACTATTTTCGTATGAAATTAAACCATTTGGATGAAAACTAACTTCTATGCTGAAAATTCAAGTATTTTCATAAAAATTTGTCTTTTTCGTTTGAAAATTTGACAATTTTGAAATTTTTAATTTTCATTTGTTGAAAATCCCTTTTTTTTGGTTTGAAAATTCATCTCTTGGTAGAAATTTCATCAATTTTGATTGAAAATACCACTGTTTGGTTTAAAAGTAATCTGTTTCTTGTTGAGAATTAAACTATTTTGTGGAAAATTCGTCTTTTTAAATTGAACTTTTGTCTTTTTAGGCTCAAAATTCAACTATTTATTTGTTCTAAATTCCTCTTTTTGTTCGAAAATTAATCTGTATTTTCTTAATAATTTAACTATTTTGTGCAAAATTAGACCTTTAGGATTGCAACCTCCTTTTTTGATAGAAAAGTCAACAATTTGATTAAAAAGTGAATTCTTTTTATTTTAAAAGTTTACTATCATACTTAAGGTCCAGAATTCATCTCTTTGTGTGCAAACATTTATTTGTCGAAAATTCAACTATTTCGATTAAAAAAATCGTTTGTTTTGTGTGAAAATTAAACTTTTTGTAAAAAATTAATTAATTTGATTGATGATTTATCTCGTTAGTAAGTTTTTGGTGAAAATTCAACGGTTTGCTTGAAAATTAATCTGTTTTAGTTAAAAATTCTACTGTTTTGCTAAAAAAAATTTGTTTTGTTTCTTTTAGTTTTTTTCATTGAGATTTCATCTTTATCAGTTGAGAATTCGCCTTTATTGGTTGAAAGTTGAAATACCTGGTTGAAAGGTGAAGATTCATGTCGTTTGTAGAAATTAATTTATTTTTTGGTGGAAAGATATTTTTTTAACTGGAAATTAAACTATGCCAATTTTTTGTGGAAAATTGATCTTCTTTAATTGCAAATTAAATTATTTTGTTGATAATGCATCTTTTCGAGGTGAAAAATCAACTACTTTGGTAGAAAATTCAACGATATAATTTAAATTTTATATTTCGGGTAAATATTTCATTTCTTTTGGTGGAAATTAAATTTTTTTACCTTGAAAATTCAACTGCTTGTTTGAATTTTTGTATCTTTCTGGACCGAAAAATATTTTTTTGGTTGAAAACTCAAATAATTGGTAAAAAATCGTCCTTTTGATTTGAAGCAGTTTGAACATTCATCTCTTTAGATGAAACATCAACGATTTAGTTGATAATTAAACTAGTTTGTTTAAAATTAACTCCTGGTTAAAGATTTATATTTTCGGGTATAAAATTCAACTGTTTAGTTGAAAATTGGTATTTTGCGTTGAACATTTATCTCTTGGTATGAATACAAGTGCAACTATTTTTTTTTTATAATGCAATTTTTTTAGCTGAAGTACCAACTATTAATTTTTTATCGAGAGTTAATCATTATTGGATGATAATTCGCCCTTATGGTTCAAATTCATCTTTTTGAGTTGAAAAATCAACTGTTTTGGTAGAAAATTCAACAATTTAATTGAAAATTTATATTTAGGGACTGAAAATTCAACTGCTGTAAAAAAATAATATTTTTAAATGAATAATTCATCTCTTTTAGTGGAAATTAAATGTTTTTCCTTGAGTAGTCAACTGTTTGGTTCAAAATTATTCTAACTTGGTTGAGTATTCAACATTTTTGTTGAAATTAATTTTTTGTTGAAAATTCGTATTGTGTAATTGAAAATTAGACTGTTTTGTAAGAAATTCGCTTTTTGGTTTGAAATTTTAACTGTTTGGTAGAATGTTCAACTATTTGGTTGAAAATTCAACTTTTTGGTAAAAAAAATAATTTTTTGGTTAAAAATTCATATTTTTAGTATGAAAATTCAACTGTTTTGTAGAAAAATCGTATGTATGGCTTAAAAATTCAACAATAATACATAAACTTCTACTATTCTATGAAAAATGAAGTTTTTGGTTGAAAGTTCATATTTTGAGGATAAAAATTGAAAATTCAACATTTCCGTTAAATTTGTTGCCTTACTTGACTGAGAAGTCTTTTTCAGTTCAAAATTCAACTTTTCGGTTAAAAATTTGTCCTTTTGGTTTGAAAATTCATCTTTTTAGGTGACATATCAACTATTTGGTTAAAAATTCATCTATTTTGTTAAAAATGCAATGTATTTCGTCTTAAAATTTTAGTAATATTTTACCTGCATTCATTAAAAAAAATTGTATTCTCCTGTTATTCCCCTATTTTCATCAAAAATTACCCTATTTCCCCTGTTTTGAGAAATGAGGTACTCCGATGAAGTGTAGCATCTCAGTAAAAATGCGAAAAACGTCAAATTAAATCAAAATTATTATCTACTGGCACTTTTGTACCCTAACTCTATGTTTGTTGCCTCACTGAACATTATCACTTGAGCCTTGCTTACGCGTTTTTACCCATTCATTGCAATATGTAGTACCTGGTAATACAATATGTTATTATAATTAAACCTGATTAGCACCCATAAGTAGAGTGCACTTACGTTTAATAATTACCCATTCAGTTTATGGATGTATACTCTTTCTCAATTACCCTTAACATAATTGTGACTCTGACGACGAAAATTTTACTGACAATCGGTTATTTCTTTTACGGTCTAAGTTGTAAGTTTAATCTGGATAGCCACTATTGAGCAATATTCTCTTGGGGTTTCCTAATTTATGAAAAATGATTGAAATATAAATTAAATAGTACGCCCTAAACCGGGTTGATGTTGGTGTAAAACTTAGGTTGAATTTCGAGAAAAAAATTCTGAGCTCAAAGAAATTGCTTTTCTGAATGTACCAGTATTACCCCGAATGTACCAACTTTACCCCGGGTTATGGTAACAGGGTGGCCGCAGGTCAAGGAAAACCTGGAAACCAGGGAAAAGTCAGGATCAAGTGAGTCACTTTTCAATGAATATTCTTGAATTCTTTTAAAAAAGCTTACGGCATTTTAAAATATTTTAAATAATTTTGAATATTCTAGGGATTTCAAAGGATTTCAAAGGATTTCAAAGGATTTTAGAATATTTTTAAAGATTCCAAAGCATTTATAAATAGATTTCAATAATTTTAAGACATTCTAACGGATTTGAAAAATTGAATGGTATTTTTAACACTTGCAAGGAATATTCCAAAGGGTTAAATGTTTTCAAATTTTTTAAGGTATTACGAAATTTTAAAAAGAATTTTTAAGATTTTATGGTGTTTTAAAAGATTCTTAGGAATTTCCAATGGATTTAATAGAATTTGAGAGTATTTAGTGTATTTTTAAAAATGAAAAGAAATTTTTGAGAGCTGTAAACAATTTCAAAGAATTTCCAAAGATTTTGAAGGATATAAATATTTTAGGGTATCTCAAAGGATTCCAAAGAAGTTTCGAGAGATGATTCCCAAAGATATTGAGAGACTTAAGGTTTTTTTTGAAAGTCCAAGGAATTTTCAAGTGCTCTAAAAATATCAAAAGTTTGAAATATTCTAGGGTATTTAAAAAAATTCCGATGAATTTTCATAACTTTAAAAAGTTACAATATTTCAAATTATTCCAAAGGATTTTTAATATTTGAAGGAATTTTAAAACATTCCAAAGAATTTTTATTTATTTGAATATTTGGAAGGAATTTGAAGGGATTTTACTTTTTTTATTTCAAAAGGTTACAAGGCATTTTCAAATATTTTTTTCAAATCATTGCATTTTCAAGAGGTTGCAGAGAATTTTTTAGAATTGTGGAAGTTATTGAACAATTTTACAGGGCTTATACGGTTTAAAGATATTTCAAAAGATTTTGAAGGTATTTATAAGATTTTCAAGGATTTTAATTGATTTTAATAATTTAAATGAGTTTTCAGGATTTTAGGGTATTTTAAAAAATTCAAAGGAATTTGGAAGAGATTAATAAAATTTTAAGGGATTTTAAAAGCTCTCAAGGTATCTTAATAAATTCTGATATTTTATGGTATTTCAATGAATTTAAAAGAATTTATGCACAAGTAGTGAGGGGTTGCTTCATGTTTCTAATATTTGAAAAGAACTTCAAATATTATTTTCAATTAATTTAAATTAATCGGGAACCTGAATTCTTACTAATAAATCCGGAATTATTTTTATTTCATTTCAATGTTTTTGATTCACTTGAATTCGTCTAAATTTTCTCAATCCTCAATTCAATGTTGCAAGTAATTTTCAAGGCATTTCAAAGAGTTCCAAGGATTTAAAGGTATTTGTAAAAGTTGCCAAGGAATTTTCAGTTGATTTTAGTCATTTAATGGATTTGCAAAGGACTTAAAATATTTTAAGGCATTTAAAAGATACCAAGAAATTTTCAAGAGATTAACAAAATTTCAAGAAACGTCCAAGGATTCGATTGTTTTCAAGGCATTTTAAAAATCCAAGGTATTTTAATATATTTTCCAGTATTTCAGGTAATATTAAATGGCATACAATTTAACATACAAGATATTTTCAAATATTTGTTTCAATTCATTTTAATTTATTAGGAGATCTCCCTGAAATCTAATTTATTTATTCCGATTTCTTTTTAATTCTTTTGATTTCTTCGGAATTTCTTTGTTCTTTAATTGACTGAATTCTTTTCAATTATCTCAATTCAGTGGAAACTCTTTATTTTGGTTTTTAATTTTGGTTTAATTCATCCTGAAGCCTTTAAGACTCATCTCGAATTCTTCGTCATTTAATAAAGTTCTTTTCAATTCCCTTGAATTTTCCTGAACTGATTTCAAAGTTTCCAATAATTTTTTTTCATATTTTTCAATTGTTTTCCATTCACTTGATTTTTTTAAGTTCACTACTACATTCCTCTACATTTTACTAATATTAATAGAATTTTTTGGAATTTCAACATCTTTTTACAGTATTTGGAATTCTTTTGAATTTATTACAGTTCAAAAGAATAGCACTCAAATTATTAATTTTTATTATTCACTTTTATTTACTTTTTGGGTTAGAAATTAGTCACTCTTGTAAACATTTTTGGTTTAAATAGGTCACATTTTCCAAGTAAATTAGACTGTGACAGCTTTGATAATAATAAATAACAAAAATTATAAATTTAAAATGGTTTAACCCTTTGAAGCATACATTTTCCCTCACATACGAATTGTTTAAAACTTTTTTAAATTGTTTTTTAATTGTTATATGGCATATTGGATCCGCCATTTTGAATTTAAGAATTTTGACTTCATGTTCATATTCAGTGATTGATAAAACATCTAAAGACATTTTAAGGCATTTTTAATTTTTGAATTGTTATTTTAGAATTGTAATCAGCGACCCAAAAAGTAATTATCATTTTGTTTATAAAATGCATTCCGTTAAAAAAAAAAATGTCTAAGTTTTCTCAATATCAAATTACGTTTTAGAATACTTTTAACTTACTTTTTATATTTTGTATTTTCTTGAAAAATATTTTAAAACGAGGTCAAAAAGGTTTTGATACATGTATAACACTATGCCACAAAGAGTTAATCCATTTATAAAAGATTATTTTTTCAAAATTTTACAGGATATTAATTTTTATCTTGAAATATTAAGGGCCAGGGAAAATGAAAAATAAGTCAGAGAAAAGTCTAGGAATTGTAAATATAAAGTTTTTCGGCCACCCTGTGTATGAAAAATTATTTTAATTTCAAATCTAATAGTACACTCCAAACCAGTTTCATTTTGTCACAAAGCTTGGGTTAAGTTTAGAAAAATCATTTCTAAGGCCAAAGAAACTTCTTTTCTGAATGTAACAGCGTTACCCCGAGGTGTACCAACTTTACCCCGGCTTACGGTAACGTCTTGGTAGAGAAAATCGCGAACTTTTCTAAATAGATCTTATAGTTTCCTGGTCTCTGGTTCCTGTAGGGTATACAAGGAATGCCTGTGGGTATGCAGGGTATGCAGGGTATGAGACCGATGATGGGTGGAATGCCTGGCGCTCCTCCAGCGGGTAGCGGAATGATGGTTGCGGGAGGAGCAGCTCCTATGATGATGGGAGCGAACCCAGTTATGGTTGCTCCTCTTCAACAACAACAACCTCCTCAATCCACTGTTCAACCTCAAAATAATGCAGTTCAACTCGACCCCTTTGGTGCTCTGTGAGGGGACTAGGTATATATCTTAATCGAATTCGATTTCTTAGTCGATTTGAAATATTTTCAGCGATCTTAGTAGAGTTACAATAAACAAAATTTTGATAACTGAAAACGTTTAAAATAAATATTTGTGGTCCCATCATCAACACAAGTCTATTTGTTTATAATATTGGGATGTAATATAGGGGTGAGGTGATAGATATATTAAATAACACTTTGTATAAATCACACACGTACACTCTGTACCCTGAATATTATGTATCTTACTGTGACTATAACATTTGGTGATTGGGAATTAAATATTGGGCGACGGGGTTGATCATTCGATTTTGCAATTTACACCAGATTTCTGGATTTATCAAATAAATTTAAATATCAACATTAAAAAAATATAGTTGGCAAATATTTAACAAAGATTTCAAAAGGTTTCACAAACATTGCAATGATTTCACAGAGATTTCATGAATATTTAACAGATTTCCCAAAGATTAAAAAAATTTCTTAAGCTTTTCAAAGATTTTTCACATATATTTCAAAAGATTTCACAAATATTGCAAACAAATTAAACAAATTCTAAGGGAGTTTAAAGATTAAATAGTTATTAAAAATTACAGAAGACTTAAAAAATTATGGAAAGTTTTGACCAAGATTTCACAATTTTCACAAAGATGTGAGAATTATTCAAAAAATTCAAAAAAATTGCAATGATCTCACAATTATTTCAAGAATATTTAAAATACTTTATAAAGATTTTAAAGATTTAAAAAAAAATTCGCAAAGATTTCACGAAGATTTTAAAGATTAAACAAAGGTTTCAAAGATTTCTAAAGATTTGAAAAAGTTCACAAATATTTCAGAAAATTTCAAATATTGCTGAAGATTTTCGAAGGTTTTATCGAAATTGCTATATTTGCAATGATTGCACAAAGATTTTGCTAACAATTCAAAAGATTTCACAGATTTTTAGAGATTTTCAAAGATTTCGAAAATATTGCAATAATTCCATCTACATCTTTACAAAAATTTCAGAAGATTTCAAATATTTCAGAAGTTTTTAAAGATTTTTCAAGATTTCACAAAGATTGCAAAAAATTCGTAGTTTTCACAAAGATTTCAGATTATTTCAAAGATTTCACAAAAATTGCTATGATTTCGAAAGAATTTCACGAAGATTTTAAAGGCTTACAAAGATTTTAGAATATTTAATTAAATTTACAAAGAATTCACGAAGATTTTAAAGATTTCACAATGATTTCAAAAGGTTTCTCGCAATTGCTATGACTTCGCAATGATTTCACGAAGATTTAAAAGACTTTATAAATAATTCAAAGATTTTAAGAAGATTGCGTAAAGATATAGCAACGATATCAAAGATCATTTTTTTAAATTGTTTGTATAGATTAAACAAAGATTTTTTTTTTTTAAATTCATAGATTTCAAATATTTTGTCAAGATTGAGAAGATTTAAAAATATTGTATAAAAATTGTAAGGATTTCACAACAATTTTCCGAAGATTTAAAACAACTTTCAAAGATATCAGAAAATTTTTATAGAATTAATAAATATTGCAATAATTTCACCTAAATTTATTGAAAAATTTTTAAGTGTTTCACAAATGTTTCAGAAGATTTCCAATATTTTAAAAGATTTAACAAATATTGCAAAAATGGTATATTTTTCACAAATGTTTTAGAATATTTCAAAGATTTCACAAAGATTGTAATTATTTCGAAAAGATTTCATAAAGATTGCAATGATTTCGAAAAGATTTCATAAAGATTTTAAAAACTTTACTAACATTTCGAAGATTTAACAAATATTTAAGAATATTTCATAGACTTCCGAAATCATAGATTTCACAAATATTTCAGATGATTTCATAGATTTTCGAAGATTTGAAAAGTATAACATAAATTTACAAATATTTCACAAAAAATATCAAAATTTATTCAAATATTTCGCAAATATCACGATAACTTTAGAAAGATTTCACGAATATTTTAAATATTTCATAAAGATTTAAGAATGGTTTAAAAGATTTAAAAGAATTCCACAAAGATTTTAAGAATATTTGGGAAGATTTTAAAATCTTTTAATGATTTCACAAAAATTTCATGTAAATATGAAAACATTAAAAAATGTTTCCAAATTTCAACAAGAATTTAAGTTTGATCAGCCCCTCGTCATTGGTATTCTCCATGACAGAATCACAAAAAGATATAACTCTGATTTAAATTATTTGTGAATTAAAAAAAGGAATGGTTTTGCCAGCATGGAATCATCCTATTATTACTTCGTCGGGCTAAAGTTATACTAAGCCATATTATGAATGTATTTTAACTGATGTGAAAAATTGGTTTTCGACATGGCGTAATGTGAGATTTAAAAAAATCATTTTTCCTCATAATTAATAGTATGCCATAGCCACAAAATATTTTTAATTGAACAATTTATAATAAAAATTTTAAGTAAAAATTTCAACAGAATAATTGACTTTCGAGTAATATTTTAATAATAACTTTAAAGATTAAATATATTTTGAAAATTGTTACGAAGTTGACATTTTTTCACTTTTCACAAAGAAAAAAAGAACGTCGATTAATATAATTTATGATTTTCAAAAAGTGTACATGGCGTATTATAACTTTTTAGGTCCGCGACGTGTACAGATTGTGGTACACTTATTAAATCCATAATTTTTGTATTCTTTCAGGATTTCAATTGGCATTGAGAAGTTGGAGCATCGTGCTTGTAAATATTGTGTAATATGCCTAAAAATCTATCCCGTTTTCTTTGACATTATCTCCATCGTCGACTCTTGTTTCAAATGCACCGTTTATCCCACTGTGAATATGGCCAAGGATTTCTATTTTCTGTTACTTGATGATCAAGTTGGTGCATTGAAAACTACTGTGTTGCTGCTACCTTACATTTGTTGTGTAGCTATGTATAAAATTGTACAAGATGGCCCATAGTGCTTATATAGAATTATATGAGTTCACTGAGAGTAGAGCAAAGTAGAAACATCGACATTGTTTATAATTTGATCATGACTTCGAGACCAGAATGTAGTTCCGCTGACAACGACCAAGGCAATGTAGGTATTGAAAATTGAGAATTCGTAAAAAAAAACAAAAAAAAAACAACAAAAAAACACGAGTCACTGATCTCTTATCCAAAAAGCAGGATAAACCGTGTTTCGACCTCTTCGCGCCCAACTTTCGTTGTCATGAAACTTTGTTTTTGCAAAAAGTAAAAAAAAATTTCGGGGCCGAAAGTAGTAAATCTTAATTTTGTTAGTGGACTGTTCATTACGAAACTATCATCACTGATTAGCTCGCTGGCTAATACGCCTGGTGTATTATACAATCATTTTACGTATCTTGGCCATTTCATTTATCTTTAAAAGTACATAAATTTGAATGAAACTTGATAGTTAATGGTATGGCGTATCTGAATTGCTGTATATTATTTTTTATTCAGTGCGTTCTTAAATTAGGTTTGGCCAAGTGTGGCAAATCGCCGATAAGGTACTCTTTGTTAAAGTATTAAACATTACCTTTAATAGACTAACGTATAATCCGTATGCAAAGTGTACAATTAATACATATAGATCAAAGAAATTAATAGGTGGTTCCCATTAATGTTCTTTCACTGTAGTGTTCTGATGTATCTAAAATTAGGTAGATATTGAATCATGATGTAAACAAATTAAGACTATGATACTCAGATAATAATTATTATTATTATAAATGTAATATGATTCTACGATATCGTAAAATATTGAAATAGTTCTAATATACTGTTGCAAAGTGTGCTATTTTTTGCTTAGAGCATGCAACAAGAATATAATTATTGTTTTGTCGTAAGACGGTAAATCAATCGATGTTTCCTTTTGATATTTTATGTCAATGTTGGAAATATTTTTAATCAATTGTTGTTCGCTAATTATTTACATTGGTATGCGAGATGCTTGTTACAGTGCATGTTACTTAAAAAATTTAATTGGTCACTTGCGTATTATTGCGTGCTCCGAGCAAAAGGAAAGCGTTAAGTATTCGCCGTGTACAGTCTCAAAATAGAAGATGTAGATCATTGAAACAGCGTGGAAGTGCTAGTCTGTTTATTCTATACCGAACTGTTATTAGAGTGCAATTTGGGAAATGCTAGACCAAATTATCGATGCATGAGTTTTAATGGGAAGGTCCGTTATGTGATAGGGATGATGTGTCGATAATGACACCTTTTTTTGTTAATAAAATTTCTCATTTCAGAAAACTCTTAGTTTAGCTACTTATGCTCGAAATGAGTCGTAACCCTTTTCTTATTTTAAATATTTACATTATTTACATCGCATTACTCTTCATACAGATCATGCAATTTTTTTCGTTACACGCCAACCTAAGGGGCCATTCATAAATTACCTTACACATCTTCTCTTATTTTTTTAGCCCACCCCGCCTGTGTTGCATAATTTTTTCAAATATTTTCAGCCATGTGTTATTATTTACAATTCAGTTTCAGGGTGGCCGCTGTACCGGGAAAAATCGGGAAACAAAAGTGAATTTATTTTTTGAAAGGGAATTTCACAGATTTGTAGGGGAAAAAATTTGCCCAACTTTAATTTCAACCCTTTTTTAAAATGATTAGTTAAATTGTTATCTTTTTCAATTATCATATCATCTAGTTTAGAATGCGTAAATCGAAAATCTTTCTCTATGAAAATTTTACATTTGAGATTTTTAATTTTCAAGCGAACATTTTTATTTAGTTTTAAAATGCAGTTTTAAAGACTTAAACTGTTAAGAATTAATATTGTTTTTAAAATTGAATTGTAATTCAAAATTTAATAAGTGAATAATAATTGATTTTACAAGACGATTCAGAATCAGTTCAAAATTTCAGAATTTCCCTATTTTAACACTAAAAATTAAACTGCATCAATTGAAAAGTCTGAAACAAATGTAAACGCCCTATTAAAACTTTATAAACTATTTTTAATTTTAAAGTGACTTCAAAAGAATATATTTATAATTAAAGGCTTTTATTAAATTTCCAATATAATTTTAGTCTAAAATATTCCAGTTTTAAACCATGCAATTTTTCAATTAATTAAAAAACAATTAATGAATATTTATAAATTTCTGACTGTTCATATAAAAACAGTAATTATAAATTAAATATTCAAAACTAAACTTTTGTACGTTACAGTTTTAATTGTTCTACTTGAACAAATTTAATTTTTAAGTTAAGAAGTTGAATTTTTATGCATAAATAACAATTGAAAACCTATTATTCTTGGAAACAATTCGAGTAAGTTAAAGAGATATTTAGAAGTTTTGAAAAAATACAAAATTAGTTATCAATTTGAAAATATTTATAAACATTTACAAAATTATCAAAAATGAACGTGGAAGATTTAAAGGATTTTTTTGTATTCGGCTTCAGTTTCAGAAGTTTAAATTCAAGAATTCCACTTTGAGTGCTTTTATTTTTAGTTTTGTTTTTATTACTTTAAATGGAAACATTTTTGGATTTAGAATTTGATTTTGCTAGTTTCTCTGACGGTGAAAAAATTTTATAAACCGGGAAAAAAACTCCTGGAAAATTAAAACGTATAAATGTTTGTGTCTCCAAGTAGAAAAATATTTATCAAAAACTTTTTTTTTTTTTAATTACTAGCATATGTTAGCAATTATTTAATATTGGTCATGAATTGTTTCAATTTATTCGACAAGCTTCGGATTCTTATTCGAAGAGTTCCATGTTCGACTCTCGTTGCCTACCCTTTTTTATATTATTTTTTAATTATGAAAATGTTTAAAAAATTGAATTTCCTTCAATAATCTTTAAGAATTATGCCAGTAATAATTATTTTGATATCCTTTTTCGCGGGAAACTAAATCTTTTAACTTATGTTTTTTTCAATAAAGTTTATCTTCTATAAATTTGATTAATTATTTTCATAATCTTTACAAATTATATGTAAAATTAGAAGCATGATCGAGGTTTGTTAAACGAATATTTTTTATTCAATCCGAATTTTTAAATAGAATCGACAAAAAAATATTTGTTTCCCGAAACTAAAATTTTTTTCTGATTTTTTCCATGTATATAACTACAAATAAAAGACAATATTATAAATGCCATGCAGTAGACACTTAAAAAAAATCTTGTAAAATCTCATCGTTTATTTAATAAAATACGAAGTGTAAAAAACCTCGTTCATACTTCTAATTTAAATATAATTGGTCAACATAATTAAAAGAATTAATCAATTGTAAGAAATACATTTATTTGTGTAAAACTTAATAAGGTTAAAAAAGTGAGTTTTTCCGTAAAAAATACATCAAAATTATTATTAGAATAATTTTAAGGGATAATGAAAGGAAATTACATTTATAAATATTCTAATAAATAATATTTGAAAAAAGTATAGGCAGCTACCGGCATATTAATGCTTTCTCAAATTAATACTCAGTTTCCATTACAAAAATTATTTATGAACCGAAACTAAAAATGACAATTGATGGGCTCCTTCTTTTTAACTGAACCCGAAAAAATTACAGACTGTTGAATTATTTTGCAAGTAATTTAAAACATTGTAAAAAAACTTTTTATATGGACGTTTTTTTTACAGAATTATGGAAAAAAAATGAAAACACTAATGTTATTATACCGATTTGTGAAGTCTACAAAATTGTTACAATTTTTTTTTCGTAAATTACTAAATTTTAACATTAAATACTATGTTTTTGGATACATAGATTTATAAATGGCCCCTTATTCCTTTCCATTGATTTTAAACCAACCAATTTTTTCTCTAGATGCTAAATCAATTTTTGATTTTGCTCATGTCAAGACATGTTGTCACTATTATTATTGTCTTATACACTTTTTTCAGGGTATATTTATATTTAATTTTAAACATTAATTATCTACAGAATAGGGAGCATTTAAAAACAAAAGGTAGATATTAGAATAAGCAGCGTACGCATAAATAATTATTTAAAATGGTGCCCTACGTGGCAGTTTAATTGTAAATTGTAGCCTAGAATTAATTTATTTGAAAAACCACATCATGTAGAAACCGAATGAAATTATTCTCAGGACATCCTCAATGAACTTTTTTTGCTATTTTTTATGCAATTTTAAATATAAATAATTTTCAAGCTATCATAACATATCAGTGCAGAACATCAAAGAGTAGATAATGAAAAAAAATCTTTATGAAACCATATTTCGTCATTTCCATGAAAAATATTTCATGCATAAAAGGAAATTTTTGGGATATCGTAAAATGTCTAATTCCTACGAATTTGTATGTTTTTTTTGTGGAAATTAAAGTTTTTCATGAAATGTGCCTCCAAACAAAAGTTAGTTCGAGATGATTTATTGTAAAAGCGTTTCCGTTTTTTCAATTGGTTAACAAAAAATTTCGACATAGAAAACTTAATTCTTTAAACATAGCCGCGATTTATTTTTTTATTATCACATCTATCCAACGTTTCGAGTTCACAATGATATATACATATATATTTATAACATTACAAATCTAAAGCTGACTACTGTAAGAGTTTCTGGACAATATTAATGCACACTCTATCGACAAACGAAAATTCCAAGATCGTGTATTCTCTATATAGAACCGAAGTTACCTTCTAAAAAAAATATTAAAGCAGCCACCTGCTGATTTTTAAAGGCTTTCTGCGAGACGGATTTTGAGACTATGGAGCGCCTTCAATTTGAAAATGGACAATGATAATTAAGGAGACAGATAATAATTATATGAGAAGTTATAATTAAAATCGACGATTACAGACAATTTCGCGTAGGGGGATCCTCCCTACAGTGGATAATGATTGATTAAAAATACTAGATTATGTAAAAAAATTGATTTAATTCAATCAGCATTTAATAGAATTTAAGTCTTAATAAATTAAATTTAACATTAAATGTTTTACGTACATTTGCGCTTTGCATTAAGGATTATCCATTGTAGGGATGTTTCCCATAATTAAAAAAATGGTATTGTGCCTCGAGTATTATAATTAACAATTGCCAAATGCTATGCAAATGTATATAATTGTAGTATTCACAGAAAGTCTTTATATAATCATTGCTCGCAAAACTTCACTGTTATTTAGTTTTAGTACCATTACACTATATATGCTTGTACATGTATATTATACACACAAAACATTCATAGAAATAGATGTAAGAAAAATTATTATAATATAGAATGAGTATAAGGAGATGCAAAAAAATATCTTGTTTTGTGTATAAGTCAATTCGCATTATGTACATCAAAAATGCAGGCGTGAATAATATATGCAGACGTATTAGTTACTTAGTTTACTGGCGTATAATTATTGCAGTTCAACACCTTTTGCGAGTTATTATTATTTTTTTTGGGTAAAATCGTTTGTTGTAAAAAAGGAGTAATTTGCTTATTGAATAGAAATTTTTAATTTAAAACTACTTATTACATTTCAATAATGATGCAATTAGTTTGATAATCAGTTTCATATTTCAAGCATTCTATTTTTGGTTAAAAATTGCTGTTTCTATTTGAAAATCTATGTTTTATGCGTGAAAATTCGTTTTTTAGTTATGAACTAGTTGTCTTTTGCTAAACCTATATATATACCATTTTTTGTTGAAAACTAATGTTTTCTAATTGAAAATTCAACTATATGCTTGCAGTTTTGGTCGAGGATTTAAATTCTGCGTTGAAAATTTGTCGTGTTTGGTTCAATACAATTGTTACTGATTTTAATTAAAAGTAATTTATTCTTAAAAGTTGAAGTACTTTGTAAACAAATCATTTGTTTTTGGTTGAGCTTATAAATTTTCATTGTTGAAAATTTGTATTTTTTATAGAAAAATAAAATCTCGGTTAAACATTATATTGTGGGTCACAAATTCAACTATTTTGGGACAAATTAATTTTGGTTTTTGAAATGTCATATTTTTCGTTGTTAATTTAACTCTACTGTTGAAAATTCATTTATAGAGTTAAAAATGAATATTTTATGTTGCATTGAAAATTAATATTTTAAATTGAAAATGTATGTTTTCTATTTTGTTTAAATATTTGTTTAAAAATTCAGGCATTTTGTTGGAAAGTCGTCCTTTTTCCTGGTTAAAACTAACTTTTTTGGTTGCAAATTCAACTATTTAGTTGAATGTTGAACTCTGTTGTGGAAAGCAAATTATTTTTTTGAAGATTCAAAATTCTAGTTGGAAATTTATTTCTTTGGTTGATTTAACTATTTTGTTGCAAGTTATATTTTTTTGTCGAGGATTAATTTTTTTATGTGAAAAATTAACGATTCCATTTTTGTTGAAAATGAATAATTTTAATTGAAAATTGATGACTTCTGGTAGAAAATTGAACTTTTCAGTTGTAAAATCAATACATTTTAATGAAAATTTGACTTTCTTGGTAGAAAATCAATCTTGGTAGAAAACTCATCATTTTTGGTTAAAAATGTAACTGTTTGGTTGAGGATTCTACTTCTGCGTCGAAAATTCGTATTTTGCGGTTCAAATATCTACTATTAAAACTTTTGTTGAGAAATGATCCTTTTTGGTTGAAAAATCAATTACTTGTTTTAAAACTGAATTACTTTGTAAAAAATGTATTGAGTGTTGCTTGAAGATTCATAATTTTAATTCAAAATTCAACTATTTGCTTTTGAATTACCTTTCTTTGAGGGGGGGGGGGGGATTTCATATTTTTTAGTAGAAATTTTAACGGTTTTGTAGCAAAATTGGCTGTTTGTATTACAAAAGCAACCAATTTTTGTTGAAAATTAAATTATTTTGTTTAACATTAAGTTTTTAGTTGAGAATTGCTATTTTTTGTGAAAAATTTAAGTTTTCTAAAAATTTAACTATTTGGCAGGAAATTCATATATTTTGTGGAAAATTCGTCTTTTGTGATTTAATCTTGGTTGGAAATTCATCCTTCTGATTGAAAATTTAACTATTTGGTTAAACATTCATGTTGTTTGGTTGGAAGTTTAACTACGGGGAAGAAATTTCCAGTATTTTGTTTAAAATTAAATTATTTTGTTTAAAATTAACTTTTTAGTTAAAAATTGCTGTTTTTTGTGAAAAATGTAAGTTTCTTATTTTTGTTTATTGAAATTAAACTATTTGGGTAAAAAATCATGTTTTTTTCGGTATAAAATTAAATTACTGGGAAAAAATTCCTGTATTTTCTTGAAAAAAATTAATCTTTTTTGCTGAAGACTCCACATTCTTGTTTAAAATTCATCTTTTACGGTTTAAAATTCAACTGTTTCTTTTAATTCGATTTTTTAGTATACAAAGCTTGAGTCTTTCGTTGAAAAATTATTTTTTTGGATTGAAATAAATCTTTTAAAAAAAAATCGCTGGTTAAAAATTAGTTCTTTTTGTTGTTGGCCATCAATTTTTCTAATGGAGAATTTGACGATTCCATTTTTGTTAGTTAACTCAACTATTTAGTTAAAAATTTCTCTTTTTAGATTTATAATTTAGCTATTTTATTGTTATAATTTAGTTATTTGATTGTTGGGGGGGGGGGGATTTAACGACGGTGGTCAACGAGGGGGCCTGGGGAGTCATAAATAGCCCAAAATTGGTAACGTAGTTTGTGGGCGACACCTTACATGTGTCTAATTTTCAGGTTTGCATTTTTCGTTCAGTTGCGATTATTCCAGAAAATCGTGTATAGAGGTCTTTGTTATAAAAGGAGATATCAACGAGATGTGTCATTCCAGAGATTTTTTATGATTGCGAATGACGAAGGTGTTACAAATATAATCAAATTAAAACTAGTTTTTGTTACACTGAGAGAAAATGTCAAGAAGCGAAGTTTGGACTAATTTGTGAATAGTTATAGCGATTATTTACAATTTGTAGTAAACTTCTCTCCCGATATAAGACCGGTTTCGGGAATTGGTTGAATTGACCTTGATCTTAAATCGGGGAAATCCAAACGTGAATAGGCAGGGTCGTATGAATCATTTCGTTTGGATTTGGACGCATGACGCAACCTGATGCAACTAACGCGCTAAGAGCAAATGCTTATATTATTATTGTATACACTAGTAATATGTAATAAAATTTATCGTGTAAATGACGTTTAATAGAATATGAATTACAATTACTTAATTACTTTACTTATTCCACATGGGTTAAGCATAATTTTCTTTTCACCGGGAAAACCGGGAATTAGCCTTGAATTATTAATTTTAGATGTTAATTTTTTTTGTATACTGGTCGATATCAATATTATTAAAATATTGATAAATCTTATGATTGTAAAAAAATGTCTCTATCTCCGCTGGGATCTGAACCCAGGACCTTCAGATTTCCGGTCTGATGCTCTTACCA